>NW_019091527.1:134849-162406 GCF_001949145.1 Acanthaster planci
TTGTTGACCATCGTCTCATCCTCATCATGGTGATCAATCCTCTTCATCAGAAAAAACAGAACAACAGAAACAAACATGACTACTTCAAGTATTAAAAAAATGGAATATCGATTAGAAAATTACAATTTACAAATTGAAGAACGGTTAGATTTCTGGTTCCTAGGAACAAAGAACAAAATTCGATGTCTTCCTCCGAGTGGAAGACAACATTGTCCTATTTTCTTGGTGAAAGCAAAAATGCTTGTTACTACATTATTGAGGCTTTCATATTTGAACAGAACTGTTCAACAGTACAACGTGAAGACACTGTCTAGTATATTTTGAGAATCAACTTTCAATGGTTCGTGCCAAAATGCAAACTGTGCCATTGCAAAGTTGCAAGAAAAGGCCTTCAAAGGGGGTCAATAACTTTCCACACGTATAAAACATAATATTGCACCATTGCCTTCAATTAACCAATTCCCATATAATGGATGGTATCACAGTCAATATGGATTGTTCAAGTAAACAGCCATTATACGATGTACAGGCTATTCTGACTAATATCAAATTGCAGTGTATCCAATGCATGTACGCATTTTGGTTGGTTCACACAATCTGCTTTGCGTCGCTAATTCCTTCTTATTTCAGCATATGAATGTAAGTAAAGGAGCAGAGTTTTCTCACAAGTATTTTCAGCTAGCTGATGTTGGGGCTTACAAATTTTAATAGAATACCCCAAAAATAAATAACGCCTTCAAGCAATGACATCAGAGTTACAATCCACTCATATCTTTAGAAAGTATGACAAAATTTTATTGAGACCAGATTAATCAAAATGGGATGCCAAAACAACTTTCAAATATTAAAATTTAAAGAAATGTAGAAAGTTGCACTGAAAGTCCAACTTAATTTTGTTCCCTTCATCACCCTTTAAATGCTATGTTTAACCTCTCAAATAAAATGCACATGGCTTGAAATCAACAGTCACTTTCAATCACAGAACGGAACTTAGAAACCTTTTCATCAAAGAGTAGCTTCAATAAATTTTTCTATGCCGATGCAATTTTTCAACTTTGTACCCTTCTTCAATGCATGAGAACTCTTTTTTGTTCAGTGCATTGAAAGGTGCATTTTTGCACACTTAAATTTATCCATGCCTTCCTGGGCAACTGAGGGCGCTGTTGCTGTGAAATCATTTAGGGGCAAGTTCAATGGAAGACTATAGTTAACTACAGTTGGACTAACACTGCCCAAACGATGGATGGTTTGAACTATCTAATCGACCATTTGGGACCAGGCCCAGGGGTATGGTCGCACCGCTGGTTATCAATAGCCAATTTCATTTATCATTACAGAGGGAACCATTCACATGAAAATAACTGTGCGAGATTTCAAAGTCCATGTACGCTGCGAGAATTGCAGCCCAACGGTAAAATGTCAGTAACAGTGAGATTTTAACAATTGACCCACTCTGGTCATTCCAGTGTAACAGAATTGCGCATGTGTATTTTAAAAAGCAGTTGACTACTGGTCAAACTTTAGCTCAGGCGGGAACTTGCCAAATGGAAGACATAGTTTACTGCTTAGGTTTTTCTGTTCAGTCGTAAAGCCAGAATAAACTTACTAAAATGTTTCCTGAGAAAGAGATTTAGCTTCTTTCTCACTACTATGCACATAACCAACAATGAATCAGCAACGAAAAAATGACGGCCAGCAAAATCTACAATGCAGGATTTTTGTGTACATGGAAACCAATATAACATTGATGCTTTCTTCCCGGGATGACATCACTGTTTTGCTCATGAATATGGAAATATTCATTAGCATTAAAACAAAAAGTGAAGTCAAACACCCCTTGAAGTAGTGAAACAAAAGTTGAAAATTAGGTTAACGGAGACACAAAGGTGCAGTTTGGAATTCAAATAAATTGATTGCAGCTACCCTTTAATGGAAAGAAACTCCGTCTACTTACTAAAATGAAGTTGAAGGCTGGTCTGGTTCTGAATTGCCCTTTGAGGCAGCTTCAAGATGAGGACGCACTGTGCTCTTTCTGTGGGGGAAAATAGTGTGTGATTACGTAAACTAAATGTTCTTTAACCTATATTCTGATAGGCACTTGTTAATAGGATTGGTTTTCATGTTTTATACTGAAGAAACTACATGAATAGATTGTGGAAAATTGGCTGCTGTCAAATCGGGAACCACAGTACATACAAGACAAAGGTTGGGGCTAAGTCGATGACTTAGCGGACTGGACTACCAGAACAGTATAATATACAATTTCAATTTTCTTCCAACATATCTGCTGAACAGTTTTATAATGCAGTGAAACTATTTGTCATGAAGCAAAGAAAGGTGGACCTGTGAAGTTTGGCAGTTGACATTTCCAGGTTTATGGCACACCAACCCCTTGTGCATTTCACTTCTTTGTACAAGTATTTACATGTAGTCATTTTATACAAAAAAATACAGTTATTTCTGTGTCCTGCAGATCACAAGCAAAAGTGGCAAATATGCACTTTGACAAATTCAAAGATGCATGGAGTACGAGACCGACAGTACTGTGCAGAATACTGCGTAATAGCTTTGAAAGCCCCTATCCCAAGGTCCTTGTCATAACAGGGTTCCACTGTACAGCTCAGTAAGAAAACCAAGTGGCTCATGTCACAGAAACAGCTGGTATAAGACTGATTACAAGATGTTACGGGGGAATACTGAGATGATTCCAGTGGCGTATATCCGGGGGTGGGTTTTTTTTACAAAAATTCATAATATTGTATTTCTCAAATATTAATCAAATACTATTAGCACCAAAACCTTTTAAAAGAACATTAAACAAGAAAAATGAAAGAAAGGATGTCGGGACCGTGAGTAAGACTTGAAATTTTTTTCTCCACCAACATCATTCACTCTTGAATTTGAACCCCCCCTCGCTGCGTCAAAAGCTGGATACGCCTCTGGGTGATTCCCACTACAGCGTGTCACCAATTGGTTGCAACAGACTGGTACAGAGAGGCTTTTTTCAAGTTTACTTGGTAACTCCAAGTGTCTACAACTGATTAATTTGGGCAAACAAAATGCTGCAAACAATTGCCTCTGCTATGTTGTCATAACATCAAAACAAAAAGGCTTTGTAAGGTACATGTGTATGCATCCTGATCCCTGTTAAACTGTTACCAATTCAACGTTGAATATCAAACTGATTACTTGTTCAATATGTTATGGCAAACGTCGAACAACAAATAAGTCACTTCACATCGGTGGCAGTTCTTTGCTTTCAACTTCCTTGGTTTCCCACGAAAACCAAATGAGGCACATACATTCAGTTCTGAATTTAGTCCAAGACGTAGGGCTGTGTATGGCTTTCTTTTAACATTTGCCTCTTCACTGTCGCCATCACAGCCCTACTTCAAAGCAGGACATTAACGCCTGAAATCCTAACTGCAGAAATGTCACAAACTTTGAATCCTAATATCTTCCAACAGCACATTTTTACTCACACATATTCTTCAGAGTTTGGACTTTCATAGTATCCCCCTTAGGCCTAAGCTCACCGAAATCCTACATTTTTCTATGTCACTGTGTCTTGAAAACCTGACAAGTGATGTAGGTATGCTGGTCGTGGATGTCGCCATTTTTAAAAATAATGCCCGACCGCATATCATTGAACGATAGTGGCATGTCTGTGCAAGGGAAGTCAAAGTGTTGCATGAATGCAATATCTTTGCTGTGTAAGAAATGCACCACACATTGCTCGGTATGCACAAAGCTCCTAGGAAAGAACTTACCGGGACTGTCCTACTCGGTGAAGCTGATGGAGAAGCCTCTCTCCATCTTGGAGTGGTCCAAGACGAATGTCACCAACACCACATAGCTATTGGTCAGGCAGTCAGGAAAGCTGACGGAATGTCCAGGCCTGCATAGTGGATGACCTGCGAGCCTAGGTCAACCAGATCCAACACTGATATAGTCGTACTGGGGCTCAATGGAGAGATCAGTGAACTGCACCAGCATGTGCTAGCCCAGCTTGACAAAAATGAGTCAACGGCATTCATCATTGCTGCGATAGCCGGAGGAGAATTCTGGGGAGACAATGTTGATGCTACTGTCCGCTGGGATGATGTTGGCTACGCACTGACCACCTAGGAAAAGGAGGGATTATTACATTCATAAGTGCCAAGACTAAGAAGTCAGAAATCAGAACACCCATTTTACGAGCCCTCAGCAAAACATGGAGTTATGTGATAGCTGCTATTTACATGCACACACACGTACATGCATGCGTAACAGCTGCCACTTTTACATAGCGCATAGCATCAACTGTTGGATGTCCTATCTGTAACAACACGCTTTACATGCCTGCCTTGTTGCAATCCCATCAATAAATACAACAATGACATGCAACAGACGTAGGTAAGACCTTAGCACATGCACTATGCATATGCTTCACCCTCAGCACAATATGGCCCCCACCATAGGGTTTTAGGGTTACTTTGCTCCAACTTTGCTTCAAAAAATCAAGACAAATAGAGGACTACAAACACAAAAATAACATTTATGGAGCGTATGCGGCTCACTCACTACGCTATATACGGAGGTAGTCCAGTACTGTGAGCCACATTCGGGGGCTAAGGGTACGGAGGCAGTCCACATGGTCTAGTACCTGGGCCCCATTTATCATAATGCATGTACCATGGCACTAGACTTGTAGTCAGCATTTGTGAATCTGAATCATATACACTGTAGTTGGCAAAGCCTCCATCCATGCCATCAGGAAACACAACAGCAACTTCACCAATTGCTGAACTTAAATTGTCCAGACGTCATCCTGACATAACTTTATAGGCCAAATTCACCTCCATGATGTAGGAAGCCACGACTTGTTCATGACTTCCGGCCAGTGCGGTGAAAACAACCCGAGTACCCCCAGAACTGTGGGGTCTGATGTCCGCCCACAGTTCTGGGGGTACAACTACAACCGGAAGGGAACACACTTTTGCAGTGGAAATCAACATAAATGCATTTGTTTTCAACTCGCACGCGCACTGACCCGAGGTTGCGCAAAGTGACCTGAGGTCATGCAAAGTGACCCAAGATCATGCAAAGTCACGTCCATGTATAGGCTACCATTATGTTAAAACAGCCGTCAGAAAGTGATAAAGTGTCCTAACATTATACTTAAAACGCAGTGGCTGTTGTTATGGCAGCCGTAACGAATCTCTCACTTTCTATTGTTACGGCACTGCAACTGCGCAAGCACGCCAACTTCAGCACAGATTTTCTCCAATGAGAAAAGAAAAAAAGATTCTTGCTTAGGCTTATACAATTAGAAACCAACATAAAAAAATAATTATGGTATAAAACATGAAATTTAGGGGGAAAAAATAAAATAATCCAAACACGGACTCGAACTCACAAACCAGTGGTTCCAAACTTTCCACCTTGACCACTCGTCCGTTCAGCAATCCAGGTAATTTTAAAATATATAAACCGTCGTGATGATTAGCTACGTCATCGCACTTAGCCTTTGGCAGTTCAGTGCCGTAACGTTAGGAAATGAGAAATGCATTACGACTGCCGTAACGATAGCCACTTCGAACTTGAAAAGTGATATTTAGCTAAGAAAATTTAAACTAGGCCTAACACTTCTATTTTTCATTGAGGGCGCTCTTCATAAAGGCCTGCCTACTTTTAACAGTAACACTACCATGGTGACACTAACAGTGACTAAGTAAGAAATGATTTAGATTCTTTCAGACAAATCTCATAGGTTTGTGCGCGGGAGCATTAAGAGTCTATCTAACCAACACATTTTCTCCATTTTACTTCTTAGATGACAGTTTCATCGCATTCTCCCACGACTCCTGAATTCGAATTCTCCGCTCACGTCACGCGTGCACATTGACATTTCCAAGGAAGTCTGGAAACTATTTTAGGAACCAGTCTATTAAGCTAGAAACAGCGCCCTCTGTGACCTTGGCGAATAGCGCCCTCTATTGATCAAATATTTAGCGCCCTCTCTTGAATTTGTGGACAGCGCCCTCTATTGATTTTAGAAATAACAGTTTAAAACTAGTCTGGTTCCCTGACCCAAAATTCCCTGACAACTCTTGATTCAACAAGAATAGTCGGAATGAATGGGTCTGGTATCCAGATCATTTTAAAATTGCAATTAATACAAAAGTGAAAGCACGCCCTCTATTTTGGACAAGAGCGCTCCAACAGTGATATTGCGCCCTCTGTTGAAAAGGAGTTTTGACGGCATATGTGGAATAGCGCCCTCATACATTCCAGCTGTGTAGAGTTACTTTATTTGGCTTTAACCTCGTCTCCACTGGCTTCCTTATTAATAAACACAGCTGACACGCTCATCCCCAGGTCAGTGTCGGCTGAAATCAGGTTGACTAAGTTGGGATAGGAGCTCTCTTTCTGTTCAACTTTAATTTCTTTGGAACTATTTGCACTTTTCTTATTAATACTTCAACAGTAATTGGCAACTTTTATCCATTTCAGCATGTGGCTTACACAGGTTGTAATGGCTATCCGTCGTTCATCTAAGTACACGCCTGGCCGACTGTTTAGTGGGTGAGTTTACTGGTTGAGTTGGTTCATATCAGTGTTCATGTCATAGCGTATCGGACAGGTAGTCCAGACAGGGGGCCCTAGTACTTGTAGTAGGGCCTATAGTAGGAAGTACTACTAATGTTGACAAAAAAATATGTACAGTAAGTGCTCTTAATTTATCTTATTGCAGAACTTTTGGTAATTTTGTACTTTCGTCAGGGCACGCAGATTCAGTTCTAAATGAATTTAGAAAAATCCATTCATTCACGTTCATTCCACCTGGATGCAGCATTGGCCTACCAAGTTTGAAATAATACAGTAGGCCTACTACTCACTACTAGCACTACTAGGCCTATTGGCCTAATTTAAATGTGGGAAGTCGGCAGTTTTTATGTTTTTAGTCTCTTTGAGAGAAACAAGTTTGGTAAAGTTGAACTTTGAGAACTCAAAGTCACCACTCTGTGAATAGAGGCATTATTTCCATCATGTTTGTGGGTTTTTTACGCTGTTTTTTAATCCAGACTTGTGAAGATCCGGCAGATTTTTCCTGTGACAGCAACCCTGAGATACCTTTAGCTCTTAAGAATGATCGTACAGGAGTTTCAGACCATGAGACCAAGTATTTTTTTTTATAAATCTGACATTTTTACCCAGCAATTTCTCGCTTCCACCCGATGGCAATAGCTCTGTACATGCTGTCATGTTTATCACATTGCACATCCACCAGGCCGGCCAATGGCCAAGCTTGCCCTGCATTTCGGTTCGACTATTTTTGGAGGCAATCTAAGTTCTTGCAATCCGTCACAGCTACACAGCATAGCGTCCTGCTGGTATCAGCTTACAGTCCTGACAGTAAACACGGTCTCACAATGAAAACAAGATACCATCCCCCACCTCCCAAAATTTGGAACTGACATGCAGAGCAAGTGTGGCCACTGGCCAGCCTGACACATGCGCAGTGTGATAAACACAACGGCATGAATAGTGTGATCGACGTCTGGTTGAAATGAGAGATTAAAGAGAGAGTAAAGGCCAACATTGATTATTGTCATTCCCAGCTTTCTCATTTTGTTGACTTGCAATGTGTGTTTTTTTCCCCAAATCTCAGCAAGCACCGGAAGCACAGACCTGTGACAAACAACATGGTGAAGAACCTCATGAGGCGGCTGGAGATAGAGAAGGAAAACGAGACTTATCTCTGCATGCCCTACCTGACAAGAGTGAGTATGGCAAATCTTTGGTTCCATCTTGACTCATCCCCTCTTTGATCAGAACGGGGCTCAACAATGTGTTCTTGTCAACCCCTTTTCTCTACAGGCCGAGGAGAACGGACATGCCAAGGAGCAAAACTACCTTGAATACAAGGAACTCAGCGATAGAAGACGGAGCGCTAGCATGAAGCCCCACAACTATATAGAGGACCACCTAAGCCATCTCAAACACTCCAGAAAGTGGTAGACTAAGGACTGGAAAAATCACCCGAACTGCTTCAGTAGCAGTCAACACAGATGGAGCAGCCTGCACTTTCAAGAGTTGTCTGTGGGGAGTTGCTGTGCATTGACACAATACCATCCATGTTTCTCATCTTTTCAGACAAAAGAGCTATAAAAGCCATGGATTTACCTATTAAAATATGCAGGTGCTTCCACAGTAATGTTGACAATGTGTAGGTGTTGATCAGGCCTGCAGTGGAAGACGACTGGAGGCATCCACCATCGATATAAGTCTTTGGACCTTGTTATATGTCTGCTCTTTGCCGAGTGCGTGTACTTACAGGCTTGAGAGTTGTATGTGAAACTCATGGACCAGGTGTCAGCAGTCAGCATGTTGAATAGACCAACTGTCAATTCTGTTGGTATACCGTCGGACTGCAATGATAGGGACATGTACATGTGCATTGCTTACTGCACTATTAAACTAGTGCACATTTTGATTTTTAGATTTTCACAATGCTATTAGGTAGTAAATTCCCCCCCCAAAAAAAAAAAAAAAAATTGGCTCATTTCAGTTCCTGAATTACGTTTGCTCTTCTCCATGTGATGGAAATTTCAGGAGTCCAGCTGATTTGAGATACTGAGAGCAGGTAAAATGGCACCACCCACTTCCGTGCAAGGCAAGAATTCCTCTCACATCTGGATGCAATTCCATGTCATCCACCCATGTGGGATAGCGATCACTGGATGTCACGATTTCGTTGCCAGTGAACTCTACGGCAACATTTGTCAGCTCAGCATATGTTGTACAGCAGGTCCTTACCTGTACCTGCATGAATGCCTGGATGGCATGTTGCCTGTGCCAAAGCCATTTGAGTGCTGCCTGGGAATTATCTGCCTTCCTGATGAGCAGAATTGGGCCCGAGCCACCGATTCTAAGTTGGATAGAATACATATTCTTGTTATCTTCCAAGATGCTATCTACACTAGATGAAAGGGAAGTAACGGGCTAGAAACAGCTAGGGAACTATCAAATAAAGGCAAGGGAAAGAAAAACCGAGTAAAAGCCCAGATTTCTGTGTTTTCTTTCCTCCTTTGTGTGTACAAACAGTGCAGTTTGTCCATCATTCAGATTAATCCCTATTAAAATAATTTGGAGGCCCAAATTGTAACAGTTAATATATGTGGGTCATGAATGCACTGATTCTAAATAATTTGGGTCAACTATACAATATTGTATGATCAGGGAAGCAAGGCTGGATCAGTGCACATAAATTAGAACATTATGAAATGAGATTTGTACCTATTGCTGGTGTTTATATACTCTGCATAGAAATACTGCATCAAATAAAAATTTGTCTCAGAGGATTAAAGTAACCCAAGATATTCTATGTAAAAATCTGAGTTTTAATCTAGAAAAATACTGTGATTGGGCTGCATTTTAGCCACGTAGATATGGCAAATTTGTGTGCATAATGAGAGGGTAATTGTACATGCATATGGCACATTTACTCACATACTCCTAATGATACTACACAAAACAACACCAACCGAGTCTGAAATCCTGGCATTAATTAAACACTACCTACAGTATTTGTACATGTACTTGCATATTTTGTCAAGAAATACATACTGTATTAAAAAAGGGGTTTCAGCCAACACCCTATGCCAAGCATTCTACCAATGCATAATCACCACCTATAAAGCATTCTTTCTGAAATTTCCCATGGCAAATTATCGTAGTACAAATTGATATCAAACTATATACATATATACTTTTATAAACTATCAGTCTCCTCTTCAGCACTTTCGAGTACACCCCACAAATTTAAAATACAACATGTGGCCTCTAGTCTTCTTTGCAATATCTGTGTTATAAATTGTTTTTTAAAAAGTACATATGGTTATATAATTTATGGTACATATCAGCTTCATTGTTCTGATAAAATGAAATACCTTTCAAATTAAATAGCAAAATTATATTTTGCTTATCTTAAAAGCAAAGTTGAATTTGTGATTCTGATTGGCCACAGGTATAAAATTTCATATTTTTAAGGGACTCAGTCGTTCTGCCTTTGATAATGAAAAGTTTGGCAGGGCACCAAGGCCAACAACATGAAAGAAAGTCATTTTTGAGGATGATAATGTCGACGAAAAATGAAGGAAAACGTCCTGATGCACATTATTACAACGGGGAAACACCTGTCATGGTCCAGACAGTGTGGTTGTAGAAGCTTGAGTAGGCCACCGTGCTACATGTTGGCTGCCGTGTCCAAACACACCCGGGAGGCAATCACACACAAAAATGCGCTCAACCAATGCTACAATCACAAACACTGAAACCTTGAAATTAATGCACACATCCCAAGAAAGGGGGACCACGGTTTATGAATGAACTCACAGTAAACTTGATCAGAGACTTCTGATTGTCTCCACCGCTATTTAGCATGTACCTGTATGTAACAGTTTGCACAGGTAAAGATTTGGACCTGGACTGTGTTGCCATCATGCAATGCCCTCGGCTGGCAAATCTACCTCCTGATCTATCTGCCATGGCCCTTTCTGTAATCTTTTAGTAGTGACACAGGTGCCTGTATTATGCATGCAGCATGTGATTACCAATATGTACATATACATATATTGTGTAGGAGTACATTGAGAAACGTCCACAGGGTTTTGGTACACCCTCCCAGTGTTCCAAAGTTCATCACAAAGAACACTCAAAGGGAATCATTAAAAACAAAGGGAATCAGAGACGGTACTAGGGTGCCACGACCAGTTGAGAAAAGGCCAAAGCAAGACTGGCCATGAAACGTATGGTTGTTGGGAAGGGTGAAGCATGTGGTTTTGTGAAGGGCATTTGGCAAAATAAAGGACATTGACGGTACTGGACATTATGACTGCTGTTCATTTTGAGTCCTGTGGTCAATCCGGGGTCAGACTGCTTTATACATGAATATGTATACACGTACACCAATATACCATAGTCTACTTGTCACTGAATTGCGCTATTTTTCCCGTCAGATATTGTGCGTAATTCTTTAATACACGTTTCAAGCTGAATGTACTACTTGCACTACACGAACCTTCAAATTTTTTTGGGTTGTTCTTTTTTTATTTTTGCTTTTTTTTTTGAGAGAGTGGCTTATGACCTATTATCCAAATCAAGATCTGTTGAATAGGTCATGACTGCATCTACGCAACTTGTAGGATATGTGGCAGAGTGGCTTCGATTGGATTGAATACAATCTCCTTACCCTGCACTTAAAATTGTAGGACCCAAATCCCATATATAGCTGCCCACCAATAGCAACAAATTTAAAAAAAAAGGAACTCCACTTTGGTTCAGTTGAACGTAGTACAACAAAGCTGGTTGGTGAATTTCAGGGTTTTAAGGGAATATTGCACGAACCATATGTGTACCATGTACACTGGATCTGTTTGCTTCAACTTTGTGTTCCCATCCAAGCCTAGCCTGAAATCCATCACTTGTAGCTACCGTTGAATTGTCGATCATCTACAGCCGACTCTGCCATGCCTCAGGATCAGATCTGTATTATTCAAGAGAAAAAAAAGAGATAAGTGGTATTTTGAGGACAGCAGCGCCGTTAAACACCATAGATACCAGGTTCAAAAGCCAGTCACTGTTCATGCTTCTTCCTCAGTTGGCAACACTAACCCTTTTGTTTGTTTGTTTTTTTTTAATATGAAGGTAATCTTTAAATTGGTTTCATTGCAAAGTTTCAAGGTAAAACATCACTGATTGGGGGATGTTTGTCTTAAAAGGCTTGGCAGAAAGTTCGGTTGTGCACAGGGATAGTTTTACTAAAGCAACAGTAATTGAAGACAGCAAGACTGAAACAGTCTGGAACGTCGGTGGACACTTCCAGTTTTCCTTCAACGGAATAGTCCTACTCCTGTGACATGGACTTCAGAATCAAGAAACTGTTTGAAACAGATATTTATATTGGCCAACTAGAATGAAAAGAACTTCATTATCACATTGAAATAAGAAAGTTATTAACTGTTGTTACAGTAAGAAAGTTACCCAATATAATACTATTTTAGGTATCTATTTATAACCTTTAGGGTCAATCATTATTTCGGGATGCTGAGAGTTTTTCTCCTGATGTACCACACTTCCATTGTCATCTCACACACTAAACCATACACTTACTTCACGTCAGATTTTGTGAGTTCCCTCCCTGATGCAATGTACTCTGCGAACTTTGACACCACTGGGTCAGAGTTCATGCTGGCCACAGCTACAACATGATCACCCCTGGATGGTAAGTAGCACGTATAGATTTAGTATTGAAACCTAAAACTAAGACTGTCTTTGGTGGCCACGATAATTTTGCCACGCACCACTGAATGACAAATAAAATTGAAATTTAACATACTGCAGAACGAAAATCCAAATTTAACTTAAGCTGAAAATAACAAATTTATACTCATCATGTTTTGTGGAACCGTAAAGAAAAATAACTTGACTGTCCATTTCAAACTGAAATTTCTGATTTTCCAGACCTGGTAAAAGTAAATCTCAATTGATTTACAGAATTCCTACTGGATAAATTCACAAAACCCCTCCTTCATTAGTTTTCCAACTTCCGTTTCGTTGATCGCACTCCCTTTTCCTGACATTTCATCCCTTCCTACAAAGAAATGTGTTTTTATCTGCCCCCTCGGTCAAATTAAAATGTTTTAAGCAAATATAAAGCAACAGCTGATGCTACACACTCACAGTAACATGCACTCACTTGATATAGTAAGCTACAAATTTCAGTTCTTCTGGGTTGCCTTCAATAATGACATCCTCAAAGCCAGCATTATAACCTGTGGAATAAAAAGCACAGTACCAGTTGTATACTGCTACTGCATGACTAGTCTAATTGTTCAAATGGGTTACATAATGGAAATGCATTTGAAAGATATGAAAAGAACGGTGGAAAAGCGATTTGGGGTTTTGTGACAAATCTTTCAGTTACTACAAATTTCACTCAATCTGACTCATGTGGTAAATCTGAAGAAACCAAAATGCTTGCTCACAAGTTCAAGATATGTTGAAAAGCCCTCAAATTTATTTCTTTCCAGTAAAAAACCTGACTTGTCAGAGCAAAAAAACTTGCAGTCTCATGATTTTCTGCAATGTACGTATCACTCCTAAGTAATAAAAGATATGTCTCTGTCAAGTAACAAGGGTACTTCTTCCTCATATATGGGCAGCATCTTCGTCTTTGACAATTTGAGCCTTATTGAAGGCGTTCAGTTAAACGGAAAGAACCAATTTGCAGAGTAGAAACACCTGCATATCGGACACTCTTGCCAAACAGCATAGTCCAGAAGTAGGGCACACTGTCCAGCTCCATCTCCTGATTCAACATGTTCAGAGCAGCGATGCGACCTGCATGAAGTGGAAACACAGAAGGTAACCCTCAAGCCTTAACAGTACATAACCATGCTAGTAAAGCTTCCTTAATCCATCAGAATCCAATACTGTGATTTAGCACGTTAAAAAAAATTGGAACATCCAGACAGGTCCAAAGCTGCATTGGCTTATGAGAGAATGAATGACAGAGTGGAGATTCTTCTGACTGGGCAAGAAACATGTGGCTAGTTCTTTTTTTAACTTCTTGGCCACACTTCAAGTTTGCAGAGAGATGTTTTTCACATCCTCTTTGACACCATTAGCTACCTTCTTGACAAAATGTCATATTTTATTCAGCCTACCCCAAATACTTGTCCTGATGTGTAGGAAAAAAAGTGCCAAATGCAAAATGGCCATAAACATAAGTATGATCCAATCCCACAAAATGAGTCATGGGTTGCAAAGGCCTTTCAATGAATCTTGCTCAATGTAAAGCAAAAGGAACCCTCAACAGTTTTCACCCACAATGTCCACTTTACCCCTCAACAGTTTTCACCCACAATGTCCACTTTAACCCTCAACAGTTTTCACCCACAATGTCCACTTTACCCCTCAACAGTTTTCACCCACAATGTCCATTTTAACCCCTCAACATCATTCACCCACAATGTCCATTTTAACCCCTCAACATCATTCACCCACAATGTCCCATTTTAACCCTAACACTCCTCCATGCTTCACCCATTGGAGGATTAAGGACTGCTAGGGTAACTCAGTGAAACATTACAAATAACGAGTTCAGCTTTCGTTTTATTAACGCAAACTGAATCTAAATCATAAATGCTTCATTTCATGGCAAATTTACAAAGCATGAATGTCTTCAAAATCCAAGCCTGATGTTTGATAGAGCATGTCCCACTTTCTATGTGAATTTAAATACAAAGTCCTTTAGTGGTTTCTTTGCTGAAGCAAAGTAGCTCCCATGATACTGATCCTCAGTGACTCATCAGCGGCCTTACCATGAATACAGGCAACCTGCCAGTGGCCAATGTTAACCTCTTCGTCTGCTTTCATGGCCAAGGGCACCTGGACTATGTCCCCAGCGGCAAAGACGTTGGGTTTGTTAGTCTTTAGGAACTGCGGGATAGGAGGAGACACCAGAACGGCTGATTCAAACCAATCAAATTTGAAACAAACTCAAACTAAAACAAATCACTGTTTTTCTGTGGGGTGCTGTTGAGCAAGTTAACTTGAGGTCAATGCTAATGTTGTTGTATAAGTTTTACCAATTGCAAAGCCCCTGAAATGTTCTGTACGGCAATGAAACATTTTCTACTTGTTACAAATAACATACAAATGTATTTTCTTCAAGCTTTCTTTTGGCCCATAAGTTATATATAAACCTTTGTAAGGCATAAAGATGTGGAAAAAATTGCACTGACAATTTAAGCTTTGAAAGTTTCCACCTGAGGCCGATGTGCATCCAAAATATGGACAAAATATTGCCACAATGTAAGGGTGGACTAGCAAAGTGAAGCAATTTATCAAATATCTTTCAGTTTTCTCCACCTTAAGCAGATGATAAAAAGCAAATAATATCTTCATAAATTCAACCTGTCCTTTTCTCAGTTTGAAACTCTCACCTTGTCAACGACCACAGCCTGCCTGGAGTTCAGCGTGATCCCGCTATCCTTCAGAAAGTTGGTGGCTGGCATCACGCCAACTCCCATGACACACAGGTCAGCTGTCAATGTCTCACCACCCTTCAGCACCACCTCCCTCAGTTGCCCCGTCTCATCCCCATTGAACTGCTCCGGGTCAGAGTTGAGATAAAACTTGACACCCTTGTCTTCACACATCTACATAGTGTACAGAGAAAAATGTGTGTGATGCACAACTGCTTTGACAAATGTAGTCTTCTGATTCCACTCACGTTACTCAATGTACACAACATCTTTGTGTATTTGTGTTGGGAAAGGGCACACCGGTACTACAATAAAGTATCTATAAAGTCCAATTTACATTATGTCTTGTAACATTCTGTCAACAGATCTATTTGGGCACATGCCAAATAAGAAACTTTGGCCCTCTTTACAACCACCACCTTTGACTGTGTGGCCATTTGTGCATTACATTCCATGGAATATTTGGCTCATCTACCACGGGTAAGCAAATAGGAAGTTGTTACACTGAAAAATAATGCAATCTGGCTTTACTCAGAGGGCCGTAGGCTCCATGTATGGATGGCCAATTTTATTTGAAATAAAGAATCCTGGAAAGAGCCCTAAAAGCTGTTTTCGCTGACATCAAGTTTAAGTTTTAAAAACCACATTCCTGTTCTTTGTATCTTTGTACTTAAAACAGAGTAGAGTTAAATTACAGTGCTGACATGAACACACTGTTTCTATTCTATGTTTGGGCATGTTGTCTAATTGTGGGGACCCGATCCATCTCCCCCCCCCAGTAGTGGAGGCACACTGTTGTACCACCCCCTCCCATTTTTGATTGGAGTAGTCCTGCCTCGTCCACCACACTTGAACTAGTCTTGGGCCAAGACAGCAGAACTCGATAGCGGACTCGACTGAGCATATGCCGCATGTGCCGATTTCTACTGCACCCTCTTGTGACTTCATTTCACCAATCGACGGCTCATTCTACCGTCTTGGGAATCTCCTACAAACTGTTGAACTTTTCTTTAGTTTTCCTCCGGATTTCCAGAGGAACCAATCAGTGCCCAGGAAATTTCAGTTGAATATGTATCTGATGAAAATAGTAACAGTACTGTGCACTGTATCTGCTGTGTTTGATGTAGCTTGGCCCACAGGCAAACACTGTCTTGGTTCTATACCGTGTGTTTCTTGAGCTGAGACAGTGTTTGCCTGTGGGCCAAGCTACATCAAACACAGGGTAGTCTATTGCAAGCATACGATACTGCATGTACTGTGTGCAATCATTCAATGTAAATGTACATGTACACTGTGCATCAGTGCCCAGGAAATTTCAGTTGAATATGTATCTGATGAAAATAGTAACAGTACTGTGCACTGTATCTGCTGTGTTTGATGTAGCTTGGCCCACAGGCAAACACTGTCTTGGTTCTATACCGTGTGTTTCTTGAGCTGAGACAGTGTTTGCCTGTGGGCCAAGCTACATCAAACACAGGGTAGTCTATTGCAAGCATACGATACTGCATGTACTGTGTGCAATCATTCAATGTAAATGTACATGTACACTGTGCATGTGTGCGTTCTGCCAATGACGTGATTAAATCAGCCTGGGAGCGCGAACGGTCAAAAGGGGATTTTTGTGGGCGGGGAAACGCAGGATCTTTTTATTCATTTTGGGGTCACAATTAATAGGGTAACCATTAAATGTACGATGTTTTCGAAATGGTTTCATATTTATTGTTTTTTTAAATACATGTACACATGCACTAAATGTTTTCAATTTCTGTTACCCTTTAAGACAGTAGTTCTTTGTAACAGTAGTTTCTTTGAAGTGTTTCACTATTGCGGCCAAGGAATGGTGACCAAGTTATGAGCTGCTGTAAATAAACATTGGGGGGAAGTTCAGTTACTGCAATTCTTTTCTTATTGACTTTATGATTAACTATCATTTGTATGCAGAGGATGTTTCCTTATACATATTTGCCAATCCTAGAAGTACTGAATCATTGAATCGTGCCTTTTTGCCACTGTCAAATTACGTTGAGCATCTCCAGGAATGGATGGCCTTTGATGGTGGTGTGTGTTGGATGCCTCTCTCACTCTGTCGGACATCTCCATTCTTCCAGCATCCACTGCTGAAAGTCTTGGTGTCAAGTTTGATTCAGCTCTTAAAATGGATCGACATATTGCATTACTCTGTCGCGGACTCCATAACCATCTTTCTATAGCACGCATGATTAGACCTTACATAAGTGCTGAAGTACGCGAGCATGCTATCCGAGCTATTGTGTTGTCATGACTTGACTATGCTAATTCACGACTGTATGGAATCAACTCATCTCTAATACAACATCTTCAGAGGGTTTAGAATCATGCCACTGAGCTGATCTTCAAGGCCTATAAGCATGACCATATCACCCCTTTGCTAAGAGAATTGCATTGGCTTCCAGTGAAGCAACGCATCGAATTTAAGATCCTGACTGTCATCTTCAAGAGTATCCAAAACAAAGCGCCAGAATACATGAACGTTGTGTATTACTTGGAAAGAAGAATTGCAGAATAAAACCACACTGCAGAGAGATCTCTATTATCAGAGCTCTCCCTACTGCCAGGTGTAGCATAATATTGACAGCCACAATCACTGAGTATGCTGCAATTAAATCAAAACATAGCACATAACATTTCTACCGAGATATTGATGAGATGACGAAGGCATGACACAAAGATAAACTGTACTGTACTGGAATCCATTCTCCTTTAAACGGAGGTTCTTTAAGACAGGAGCCTCATTACTGCGGGAAGAAATTATGTTTTAAAAACAATTGTGCCAACAGCTGGTCAAAAACAAAATCGTATATATAGGTTTTACATGTATTTACGGCCATTTACCACTTTCACTCAACATGTGTGGATGAAAATGAAAAATCAACTAAACGATAATTTCCTTGGATACAGTGCCACACATTTCCTGAATTGGTGTCTTGAACTTTGAAACAAACACAAAGCCCATCTTAAAATCCCTCAATCTGATTTACTCAAGTCTTCAGTGTTGAGTTGATTACGAATTAACCCTTCCTAAAAACCACGTCACCCTAGTCAACACAATGTTCACTGAAATTTGCAAATCAGTAAAAACCTTTTCAAAAAAAAGACCATTTTCATTGTCATTTAATAGCTTAAATTTAAGTGTCAGAAGCTTGGATGGATTTACAGACTGAAGTTTATAGTCTGTCCCACTAAATAGCATCTCAATGCCTTTGTTGACAGGTACCAAATCTCCTCATCTTATTCAGCTCAACTCACCAAGTCAAGATGGCATCCAATGTCACAACTCAATCAGTGTTTAGTAATATTACAATGGATCAGGTGGTATGCTCCATCTGTACCAACCATTTCAGGCAGCCCAAAGTGCTGGACTGTTTGCACACTTTCTGCCTGGACTGCCTTCAAAACCTGAGACAGAGCCCAGATCTTAACAGTAACAAGCTGACGTGTCCTCGGTGTGCGAGGGAAACCATTTTGAATGGGTCTGGGATCACTGATCTCCCTGATAACTTTGCATTCAGTGCCCTGGTGGAAGAGGTCGCCATGCAGGATAAGCTACTTCAGGGTCTGGGGTCGGGGATTACATGTCAAGCCTGTGATGAGGGGAATCAGGCAATTTCAAGATGCATGGAATGCGACCATTTCCTCTGTCAAGAATGTCAGCGGGCACATGGTCGGATGACGCTGATGAAATCTCATCGGATCTACACACTGGCTCAACTTCGATCGGGCAAGATCACCTACAAGAGCAAACTGAGAGAAATGATTCCCAAGTGTAGAGAACACCCAGATCAGAACGTCAGTGTCTACTGCAATACGTGTCTGCAAGTCATTTGCACGACTTGCTCTGTTTTGAATCATCCGTTACATTCTGTCACTGCTCTCACCGATGCCTTGGAAGAGTGCCAGAGCATTGTTGCAGAGCTCGTAGCTAAAGTTCAGGAGAGCAAAACAGAACTGAGCAGCATCCTACGAGAGACATGCGAATCACACAAGGCACTAAATGCTGTCTTTGCTGACACTAAAAGGAAAATCAAGAAAAAGGCTGATCAGGAGGTTGCTAAGATCCAAAAGAAGATTTCCGAGATCCGACAGGAGGAGCAAACATTGTTGGAGGAGACACAGCAAATTTACAAAGAAAGACTCAAACTATTTGAAACAGTCCAAACTTACAACAGGACAGAGGTGACCCAGGTAGAGCACAGGTTGGATGAAGTGAAGCGACTCATGGATCAAGCAAGTTGCTATGAGATTCTAGAACTTCAGCAGAAGCTCTTGGTTAACCTCAATGAACTGACATGGGCCAAGCCAAAGCGAGTTTCTGACAAGTTGACCTTCCTGGATTTTGAGGAAGGTGAGAAGGCGCTTGGAAACCTTGTCCTGGAAGAGCCAGGGTCTGCAGCAAAGGAATCCCCAGGACCTTGCCAATCACTTTTGAGAGAGATACATGTATGGGAACTGAAGACAGAAATCAACAACTTTAAAGGGAAAAATGCAATCATAGCACACATTTCAACATTCTCCAACAATACAATCCTTGCACTGCAGTCCACCAACCAAACATTTTTTACAATCTCATCATCCACACGTCCAAATGAATCTCCTCCAGATCCGCAAAGGCTACAAATCAAAGGCCTTACTAAAACAAGGTGTATTGCAGTAAATGATGACGACAAGCTCATCGGGCTCTGTGGTTCTTGTGTCAAGGTCTTTGATGCACAGCATCAGCTCCTCCATCAGTTCAAACCAGCCATAGGGTTGGACCAACCAACTTGCCTTGCCGTGGATGGCAGCAATCTGATAGCAGTGGGCTATGAAGAAAGGAGCGAGATATCCCTGCACAAGCTGAACGGATCCCTCATCAGGAGATTGCCTGCTCCGATGATCGAGTGCTACCTGGCAACGTATAAGCAATGGCTTATCTACACTACCTACTGGGCAAAAAGGTTGATATGCATTGACTACCAGGGGTTCACCGTCTTCTCAACAGACATGACCGATGACATACTGGAGGGTGGGCACCCAACTGGTGTGTGCTGTGACACTGATGGCAGCATCTATGTTGGCGTGAGCAGATTTCCAGCGGGTGATGTTCTCCATTACAGCCCTGATGGCAAGTACATTGGCTACATCATCACAGGATGCATTGCTCCATGTGACATCACACTCACATCAGATGGCCAGCTGGTAGTGGCTGCTGGGGGTTCTGTGAGGATTTATCACCGGGTGTAAGAACAGATTTGTTCCCAACAAAACAAACAGACTGAAGCAAAAGATATTTGTGCAGCAAAAATCAGGAAGGCGAGGGTGTAGCAAACATTCACAGGTTGATTTATTTGCCTTTGGGACATGTCATGAAATGTGAGAAAATATCACTGAGTGACTGTTTGAGCAATGTTACATCCTAGACAAGGTGGATAATTTCAAGGGGCAAAAAGATGGGTATAAAGAGAACAAAGTCTTTATTGCAACCTACTCAATTCTGCTTTGAAACATATGAAAGTTGGTTCCTGTCATTCAGAAAGGTGTTTAGTAACTGACTGTAGATACGGAACAATCCTTGAGGAAAACTCACAGTGTACATTAACAAAATTTAGTAAGAAAATAATTTAGATATGTTTTTGTCAACCAATACAGTTAAAATATACAAGGGTGCATCTACACTTAATTGTTTGGTTCTCAAATTTTTGACCATGTGGGAAGGGTAGTCGGTTAGGGGAAAAAGGAGGTAAACAATTTACTTGCTTGTCCCCAGAATTCCTAAGATTATATTTTTCTCGTTTTTGTCCTGGTAGGAAAGTCCAGACGGGTTGGTGGCATAACGAAAGTTTTTTTTCCTCAGGGTCGGTCAGAAATTACCTACAGACATCCAAATGCACACATATTAAGAGCGATGGCATCTAAAATCACAAGACGTATATTTGTCTCAGTTTGTGTGTTCACTGTCCTTTCCATGATGAACAGCAAAACTACATGTACCACCATCTATATGAATCAAGAATTTCCTTTCTCTGCCAGAAAAATTTAATCAGTCACAAGAAAATTGTGAGTCCATGCACACTGCCTCTCATTCTATACAATTACACTGTATATATACTGTGAATGTAGAAGATTTGAAGAGAGGAAACCTTACCTTCAAAGTTAAATTTTACTGTGATTGTGAATTTTAAACATCTCGTGGCATCTATGAATGTAGGACTATAGTTTTATCCTTTGCTTGATTCTTTGTCATACATGTAGCATGAGTACTCAATGCATGTAAGTTTCATAATGAATGTTTGGTGAAAATCCTCCAAAGATTTTCTGTAAAGCCTACCAGTAACTTATGTATACATGTATATGCTTTGAGAAACAGTTCATAAACTGCCAAATGTCAGCTACATTGTATTTAGCCGCATGCTGTATCAATGCTTTAGCTCCGGAAGTACTGTACTTGATACAAATACAATACCACTCGCATCATGCTTCTCCAGGATTGTAAAGCTCGCAAAAGCAGTCGCCCACCACGTTCTTATCTTCCGTTTTAGCCGTAACAATTTGTCGCACCATGACCAATTCCACTTGTTTTTTACTGATTTGTCAATCTCTTTCGGATCGGCAGCTCCATGGTCAACGAACTTCTTTCCTTCCACTATGATTTCGATTTTTTCCCAACTGCATGTGAACGTGTATACATACACACGTACTTGTACCAATTTGCAACAGCCAGTTGGCACATGGCCATGCAGCAGTGTGCCATGAACTTACATCTCAATGAAACAAGGACCTATTGGTAGTAACGCACATGCATACGTATCATAATTAGGAGAATGACCGGTCATGTGAGAGGAATTAACCAATAACAGGGAAGAGTCTGATTCTGATTTTTACGGGAGTCGGATTTTCATGTGACATCGGGCATTCACGCGATCGCGAAGTGGCTTTAAGGCAAAGCGCAAGAACTGCACTTGTCACTGGTTCCCTCCTTTGGCTATATGAAGAGAAATTAGGTTTGTGGGAATCTGCGAAATTCATTCCTCGTTTCCTACACAGATTGTACATTTCGAAGGGCATTGCTTATACTGTCCCAAAGCGATGTGTGAATCGAATTGTTTCAATGTACAAATTTCACTGGGAATTAGGGAAATTTTGAGCGCCACGTAATCAACCAACATTTACCCCCCTTACAACTTATCCCCCTAATTTTATTCCATTTTTACACTGAACTCGAAAACCACAAATTTGAAGGGAAAAAACAGGAATTCCGGTTAAACCGGAAAGATTCCAATGCCTGCAAAATCTTATGAACTACAAATACTAAATTGTTGGTTAAAAAGCAGCTTTTGTGTAATAACCCTTTAAGGTCATGGAGATGGGTAGTGGCATTTGGAGTATACATCTGAAATCCCAATGAGTTCATCAAAATTGTACCTCGTGTATGGTGGGTTTTTTTTTTACTGGTTCTTCTTGTGGTGGCCTGACTTAGTCAAGTCTAGGGATTTTTTTAAGTTTTGCGCATCGTACACTTTGTCATGAGCTTTGAATGTTCCTACTCGCTCAACATATTCTTAACATTATATTTAAATTGTTGCATTTTCTCTGTAAAGTCACCCACGTGGTCGTCCATGGTCGTAATCATAAATCAACTGTATTCTTATTAATGTTAGTCTGAAACAACAGGCTTAAGACTATTATTTCATGCCAGATATGGGCGTAATCTTGCATGCCCATGCGACGTACTTTGCCATGGCGTACGTGACAATCTGCCTCTCTGGCACGAGTTTGTTTTGTCAGATGATAAGTCCACTTTCGTCCTAAATTTCTTGCATTTTTGAATCTGTCATTATTATGCAGTTTTAGCCTGTCTATGTGAGCCAAGTGTGAGCTCTGACTCGGGTAGGAAACTCTTGATTTAGAGTGAGATTGTTCACCGCATTGTTGTGAAAGTTTTGTGGAAAGTTTAGCCATGTGACTTGTACACATGCATGAAGTGCAACGACTGTTCCATGTTTAGGCCTGAAGACTGCTACATCTTTGCACTATTTCACTGTGTATTCTTTACACAGGTGAACTCTGTAGAGAGAGCAGGTTGCACAGTGCCCTTGCCATATCTCATAACCTTTATCCTTTACCTTGTAACAGTTGCCCTCCTTCATAACTTGTATCCTCTATCTCAAACATGTAACTCTTGTTATTTATCACCTTAGGACCCCTGAAGCATACCACCACCTAAGTTTATTCATTACTGGTTAATCGATCCATTTTATTGTCGACGCCGTTTCCATGTACTCAAGTTCACAATTGTGTAATTTTTCCTCAGTCTCAATACTGGGACAGTTCTTCTAAATTTCGGTTCCTTGTCGTGATTTCAAATAGAAATAAATCAATTCTAATTAATAGTGAAAGTAGTTTTTGAGCTGATTCTTGGTTTTTATTGGGTGTATTTTAATTGCCAGAGAAGTCAATCCCTAATTTCAAATTTAGGTGTACCCACCACCATAAGCTATCACCACCTCTCGTATAGCAATGATATTTAAATAGAAAGTGGCATAACCAAATTGTGGATACTGTTTAACTGGAACTGACCCAACAAGTAAAAACAAGTAAAAAAAATCATCAGCCTCGTATCACATAGACAATCTAGGGCATTTCACAAATTATGAATGTTCTTTTTTGCTTTTTCCTAGACACATTTTGTCAGAACAAAATTCCAGTCTTACAAAAGGCCTCGCTATCTACTAGCAATGCACTGCACACTACTTTTGTAACAGGTATAATGCATAACTATATTAAAGTTGTTTGATAAACTGAGGAAACAGCTCATAAAGCCTGGTAAGAATTTATTAGGGGACAGCTGGGAGACTGGCTTGGCTGTTGGCTCGGGGAATGGCTAAAGAATTGTTAGGAAGGAGCCTGGGGCATCAGCTTGGGGTGGTAGGGCACTACACAGGACAGCTGTTCGGCTGCCAGTGTGACAACAGGGTAACTGTGAAAAGTACAATAGATTCCCATCATAGCGCTCTCAAGGGGACCTAACAGAATTGAGCGTTATAAATGCACAGCGCTATAACCGACTGAATGCACCCGCAACATGTGTAATGCACATGTACGTCTATGTATATGTATAAATACATGTACATGTATTTACACGTGTGAATTTTGTTTACATGTAAATGTACTGGCAGATGTATGCATTGCTATTTTCAGAGTATATGCCTTGTTTCCGTTTATCTTGACGTTTTTGTGACACCGATAAAAAAAAAAAAAAACCAAAATTGTCTTCAAAAACTGCCACAGGTCCTCACGCATGCTGCATCGCGGCACACACATTGCATCTACACCCACCACGACATCCTGACTGCTACTGCGCACCACATTCATGGACAGTCCAATCGCTGACTTTTCTTAATGACCATGTGACAACAGAAAGTGCTATGTCATTAGAAAACCCCAGTGAAAACAGATCCGACACGTCACACCGAACACGATCGGTGAAAAGACAAGATTTGCTACATGAAGATACACGTAGAATTTAAGCGGCTGATTTTATTTATCGTTAAACCTTTAGGTAACTAAATACTACATGTAGCATCTTAATGTTGATTATTGTGCCCCAAACTAGACCACGAGAATAAATAAAAAGTGCACAAATAATCATTACAATGTTGCCACAGCAAAGCTACGCGGCCGCGGCTCACCATGGTGAGCACGTGCTCGCGATCGCACTGCATGGACAGCCGGCCCATGCCAGTGCGTTTCTGCACTGTGTGATCGCTAAACTACTGGTGTCCAGGATTGGCCAGCCAATCGCAGAGGCCTTGCGATGCGGTTCCATGGTTTGATTTTCAAAAGTCTGATTTCCCAAGGTAAAGAGTGCTGTAACTGGAATCACTTTACATGCTTTATATGGTTCTGGGGGCCGAAAATCGTGAGCGTTATATCCCGAAAAGCATTGTAAACAGGAGCGCTGTAACCACATAAAAATATACACAGTGAATGGGCGAGCAGTTGGGGAAATGCAAATTGAGCATTATATCGGTAAGAGCATTATATCAGGGAGCGCTATAACAGGAATCTACTGTATCCTTCCACTCTGTTGCTGAATGTTTCAACTACATGTACCTACTGTGTCTATGTATAAGACTTTTCTTCACATGTATCTACGTGTGTGCATCTTGTATCTTTCATCTGGTTATCAATACGAATTGAGTCTCTGTCTTCTGTTGAAAACTTTTACTTTATACGTTCAAAAGAGGGTCAAAGGTCAAACAGCTTTCAATTGCTTGAGCACTGCACTCATAACAGTCTGTTTATGATGTTGCATAATATGCATCTTGAACTTGTGCACATAATTCGCAGCAAAAATAAGTGGAAAGGACTGTTGGACTCACTGCCACAAAGCATTTCAAAAGTCCCCTACTGTAGGAGCCAAGAGAGCACCAATCCTCACAGTTGTCATACACCTGTCAACGTACCTGATCATGACTGGGTACGTACTCTTCTTCACATAATGCACTTACCTTTTGCAATGCCTTGCCAATGGTTTCACCCAAGGATGCAATGTATGGGGCTGCGCTCCTGCCTATAATGGACACACTGCTGGCTTTACCAGCAAAGTACGCAGCCATTTCCATGCCTGGCAAACCATACAAAAAAATTCGTGTTCATCCGATACGCAACTTCATAACATCTTTCAGCTTCAAAATACTGTCTACATTCCTTTTGAAAAGATGCTCAAGCATCATAGAATACTAACTCTCCTTAATATGCAGATTTTAAGGAAGCTTCTCACATCCTTTTGCAGTCTGTTCGGTGTTGATTTGCAAACATTTCCTGAAGTTTGAATTGTCAAAGTAACTTGAGATCACCTAGACCAGACCATGGCCGACATTTCAAGAAAGGATTCCAATGGTGGTATGATCTACTTTTCGACCACAGTATATGACTATCACTCAAAGAACGTGAAATAAAAAGTAAGAAACTAGAATACGATCAAAAGTAAACAGTTTACAAATTGTGGAAGTATTTCATCAGTATGGGTGTTACACCACTGACCCACTAACACTTGAGATAAGACACAACCATAAGTCAGTAATAAAGCAGCAAAAGTTAGAGACTTCTAACCCCATGTCAGTCGGTGGTTACAACTTACCGATGAACGAGGTACCGACAATGACGACGTTCTTGCCCTTGCCTTGCTCAGCGATGTAGTTGGCATCCTCTGGACTCCTCAGCACACACACATTCCTCAAGTCTTTGCCTGGAATGTCTAGAACACGAGGGCTGCAGAGAAAGAGAGAACTTGCTGTTAACAGACAAGGCTGATAAAATAAAAACTGCTGAATTTTCAATGGCGGCACAACTGACAGGGAATCCCATTCCACAAGCACTTTGGGAATTTTACATCATGAGTTAACAATGAGACAGAGCTGACAACAGCAGTAATATAATTTAACACTGACTGTTTCCTTCAACAAAGTTTTATTTCAATCGTACACTTGGTGTTTTCTTTGGTTCCCCGCAAGCCCATACAATATTCTTTTCCT
The DNA here is from genome assembly GCF_001949145.1 of Acanthaster planci. The sequence continues at coordinate 161,437 of NW_019091527.1, forward strand.
GCTGATAATTTACCTCCTCTCAGAAATAACTAGATATTTCCCTCAGAAAAAATGCAATCAATCATTTGACATCTAAGACAGGAATGGAGGAATTCAATTGTATCACTCTACAACAGCATGGCTGCAGTAGTGCCATTTGAAGAATGTGATGTGTCTGTCCAAAAAAATAGACTTTTGGGCAACTGTATCAACTCTTGTTGAAACATAGATTTCCCTTTGAATTAATTATGATTTTTCCAAACAGAGTTTCTTTGGTAATGTGTCATGAGACTGATAACAGGAAAACTGCCCATTCATTTTGTGGACCATAAATTTGCACTTTGTGGAATCTTCGAAGGCAAAACTGTGGTACCAAACTTTTACTGTACATTTTTAAACAAAAATAAAAATTTGGATAAATCCTAAACGAAACAAAATAACATGGCCACATATATACAATTTTGGGTTGAATCTCTCTTTATGGCTCTCCACTGAAGCCACTGGTAATGACAGAACATGTCACAATGTCCCCATGGGTCCATTCCTACATGTAGGTGGCCATGTTATTTGGTTTCATTTGGGATTTACGCAAATTTATAATTTTTGTTCAAAATACACAGTAAAAGTTTCATACAATAATTTTGCCTTCAAAGATTCCGCACAGCACTAAGAAAAGTGCACATTTATGGTCTAAAACAAAATGAGCAGTTTTGAAAAATTTTGAATAATTGATAGTGTCTGAAAACTGTCTGAGGAAACTGTGTGAGGTGGCTGTCTGACCTTCCTCCCGTTGCTAGCAGCAGGGTGTCGTAGCTGATGCTCTTGCCGTTCTTAAAGGCAACGCAGTTCAGCAGAGTGTCAACTGCAGTGGCCTCCATGTCTTTCTGAACATCAATGTCATACACGCTGTAGAAGTCAGGCTGGCGCAGGGACAACTCAGCACCCGACGAGGTTAGAGACTATCACAACAGATCATGAAACAATGAGCAGA
>NW_019091527.1:170705-285316 GCF_001949145.1 Acanthaster planci
AGAGGAGCTGCTGCCCATTCTTTATTGGCTGAACTTGACCTTTCAAAGTTTTACAGGCTGATGTCATGAATCATACATCCAGTGCTTTCACACTAAGCTCACAGCAAAGTGCTTCTCAGGAATTGTGTGAACCAAAATCTGTAGAGAATGCAAAATTAAACATCAAATATGTACTTGTACATACACACTGCAAAATTACCAGCGATCCTCAATCCTAAAGTTACAGGTAAACATGTGTACATGTACATGTACATGTATTGGAAAAAGCTTTTCTATTCACAAAGGCTCTAAGAAATAATGGCATGAATCAGTGCATAATACATGTACATGTATGTATGTACATTTGCACTGCTATGTGATAGTCATATCCAGTCAGAAAGGACTGGAAAAATGCCATTCATCAGAAGAGCAGACATACATGTACATGTACAACAGTAAGTTTATACACAATGCAATGAAAATGCCTATACATGTATGCACGTACCCATCTGGTTAAGTGGCCATTAAATTAAGCACACCTTCCCGAGTAATGATCATCTACAGCACTTGAGTGATGGAAATATTAAAGTTTAAATTGAAAATGCAGCGCGCTTGCGGTACCTTAATAACAAATCAGTCATGTACACGCACATATACATCAATTCTGATCAACATTCCCTAACTGCTGGTCAAATTACAGTGCAGGTATACGGGTACATTGCACATCTGAATGAACTGCACTTGGGTTGCAAATGACTGCTTGTAATCACGAGTGATCACTATGTATGCACAATCCATCTAATGGTTTATGCTGAGTGCAGGCATGAAGGAAAGGACAAATTACGGATGGCTCATTGTTTGGTAATTTATCGCCTCTGGCAGATGCTATTTACGGCCAGAAATCTTCTACTTTTCAAGCGGGGAAAAACAATTTGGAAATTTTAGGACTGAATGTTTCACTGAAATTTTGTGGCTGGATCAGCATTTGCCAAAGAGTTCAGTAACTGGCAACATTTGAACAAATGACATTTTCCAAACACTTCCAGCACATTCCACAACAAATTCTGAATATTAGAACATCTGCAGCAGCCTCCCCGGCAGTCTGTAACCATTTACTAAAAATTTCAGCTGAACCCAGAAGTTATGGTTAAGCCTTTTCAATCTCCAACAGAGGGTTTGCATGGCTGCCATCTTGAATGGCAATGTTTTCGTTGCACAGGGCATGCACAAAGGAGGTTTCTCTATGGAACACAACAATTGCCTCCAAGCTGGCTACCAAGCAAACCTCTACATGTATTTGTTTTGGCACCCTAAATACAAAATGATGGCTTTAAAGCATCACACCCATTCTCTAAAACTTTGCTCTGAACTGTTTGCTCTACCCACTTCAATTCAAACATTGTGACTTGACATCTGAAGGTACTGGCTAAAATACACTGGCAAAAATGAAGTGACATAATTTGATAAGCAACACAGTTCATAAAGGAAAACAAAGTAAACACTTTAATCAACATTTCCCTCTGGCTTTTAATCAGACAGACCAAACAGTCGCGGGATGACATGATGCACTTAGAATGAATTATGTGTACTGACAAAAAGGGGAAACACTGTATTGATTGAAAGGCCAGTCGGGGGAAACACAGAGAAATTTAAGTTAGAAATGTTAGCAGAACACCATGGAAGAGCATGAGTGTATAGGTTATTATCACCTCATTCATTACACATGTACATGTAGTACGCCAGACAGGTACATGTACAGTACTTCAATGGGTTTACCAAAGGTCAAAACAGGGGACAAGAGCTTACTTTTTAGAACTTAATTTGACATCAGAAAGCAAACAATCACCAAACTGTGATTAATAACAACATTCGTGCAAGGCAGTCCAGTTTGAGAGAGACAGTTTTTCATGTATGCTTGGAACACTTGTCCTTTTTTAACTATGTCATGAGAAGGCTGCACAACCAATAGTAAATTATCTAAATCTTTCTGCATGAATGTCATTTTAATAAGCTTCAGAGGATTCTGCGCTCAAGTTTGCCAATACAAGGAATAAATTTGCCAGTTCTTTAAAAACTTTTGACTAACAAGAACAGTGGTAGTCAAAAGTCAATTCTACCAACCGCCTTGCAAGAAATCAATTTTTCTGGCTGATAGCAGAAAGCTAACGTCTAATAACAAGTATTTGGTTGCTTTCTGTTTTGTGCAAATTGTATTGCTTTAAATAAACAATAATAAAAAAATGAAAATTGCTGATTCACTTTCCTCTACACGAGTCTGTCCTTGAGTTCTAAATTAAAACATAACGTTTTTGTCCTTTGGATGAGAAAGCAATTTTTAAAGCCTGCCATAATACCCTTACCTGTAGCCACTCAAAAGTGCAAGGTCAAACTAAACAATGCACAATGCCCCTGTAGACACAACTTACGTACACCTAGAGACAGTGGCTACACTGCTCAGTGGCGTACTGATTCAGATCACACCAGATTCTGGTACAGGTACATTTCAATTCAAAGTAGGCCACATATATGTGTAGAATATCTTATTGTTATAGGAGAACTTGTTCATTTTATGCATCTAAATTTAGTAGTACACGTACATGTGCGCTGACCGAAATTTAGTGGTTCTTATCTTTTCTTGTCCTGTTCCACAATACTGTACAAACTTTGGACTCCTTGAACCACTTTGAAAATGCAGAAGTGAAATTTATCACATTTGTTTATAACACACATACATATAACCCCTTCTATAATCCATTCCGCTTTAAAGTCTGAGCACATGCATGACACGTATACATAGTGTTTTAAAAAAAGGTCATTCAGGAAAAAAGCCTGCACAAGAGTCTGTGTAGGGGCCCAACTGATACGACACAGGCCTCACATGCACATCCGAATTGCTTCAGATCATGCATTAGTTTGGGGCACATGCTGTTGGAACACAGAACTGGTTCATTAGCTTGAACTGGGAACTACATACATGACAGACATGTAGTAATGTACATCATGTGTGCACAACACCTTTTCAACAAATTTGGGTGTTTTCCGTGGAGATATCACTCATTTTAGTGCATACCTTAATTGTAAAAAATTATGACATGTGACCCAATTAAATGAGTTTCAAGTCGCTAGAGCAACTGTTGGGTTTCACCTTTGAAACATTCAAAGAAAAATGCACTGCATAAAATCAACTTTTCACTCCAAAGGCTACATTAATAGTTTAGAGTCCTCTAACATGGCACACCTTGACATTTCCCTCAATGCACTGTTGCCAAACACCCCTCACTGGAAAACATCAAATTCAATCAGTTAAACGCTGGTACTATGAAGTCTCCACAGTACATGCTCTTTAACCTTTATGAACAATTTCAGTGTCATGAAATTTATTCCGCATGAAACTCAAACACCGTGGCGTCCGGAAATTGGGAATAAATACAGGAGTGTTCCCAAATGTGTGGTGCACTAGAACAAATCTCAAAAAATCCCTAAGTAACATGTAAGAATTTCTTTTAAGTTGATAAATCCTGGTACCTCCACTCACAAATCCAGCTACAAGTCTGAATTGTTTTTATTTTGGCTGCACATTAAACATGCTAAAAGAGTTTAATCGGGCATAAAGAGACGGGAAGAGTTCGAATATACATGTACTGACAACCTGTCAGACTTGTCTGAAAAAAAAAACTAAAACGTAAGTCAGTAAGTGTTTTCTAAATGCTTCAGAATTTTTTAAACTAAATGTCACTTTTTACATGGAGGCAGGAAAAGACTTTTTAGGAAATGTTATCACTTTCCGACGGCTGTTATTGGTTATAACATTTTAAGGGAAAAATAGTGTTATCCATATATGGAACTCTTTCCCTCAAGTAATTTGCTTTTCATTCTGTAATTACTCCAACACACATAGCGTAGTATTCACCCACGGAAAGCCCTTACAAAGTTTTCCAACTATATTTACAGTACGCAGATACATAATGCACAGCACACATATGCACATGAACGTGTATTGTCAACGAGAACAAGTCGGCGAAGCGTATTTATAACCAAGTTGTATTGTAACTCTGTGGCCAAACTTTGACAACTGGTTGACTGCTTAAAACTTTGAAAGCCTTTTACATGTTAACTAAGAACTCAGTGACCAATATTTATCATCAAAGCAACTTGTTTTTTCAGTGTACGTACCTCGAGTTCTAACTTCAAAATGAGATCGCCGATACTGCCGTCCGAAATGTCAAGTGGACAAATTCCTCTACAATCGTACATTTGTTGACAACGCGTGATCGACGCCGTTTGTTTCTGCGATAACCGTGCAAGCCCGGCACCGGCAGTGCATGCAGTCGAGTCAACACTTTCGCAGGTGGATTGATTAGCGCCCTCTGTAGTTTACCATTTCATTTTTTTGCACCATAAGTTGTAGAATTTTTTATTCAGTTTGCACGTGTATTTTTAATTAATTTATCTTTTTTTAAATAAAAACCTATATTTATTTCAACTGCTCTTTTAATTTGTAAAGCGCATTGAGATTCTGCGCTTTTGCATGCATTAATGTGCTTTATTTATTCTTACATTTAGTTCATTTGTTGGTTTTCGGGAAAGACTGTGAAAGTTTTTCTACAATACTTGTTCACTCCTTCCCTTATTCTCACTGAAAATGAGCTTAAGTTATTGAATTGTTTACCAACAATCCCTGCCTGACTAGAGACTTTAACATTTGTTTTGGGTCACATTCATTCTAACTTCAAGAAATGCACCTAACTGTTCACAAACATGGGAATAACTTTGCAATGATGAAATATTTTTGTGGCTCTTTTTTCTCAACCAGGAAAATCTAACATTTGATTAAATGATTTTTTTTTGGGGGGGGGATCATGTAGTCTTTTTATGGCCAGTGCTCCAAAATTGGCCAAGGAATGTCTACATTTTGAAAGCTTAGTCATTTTTTGTAGGGGGGGTGGCCCCGGAGATCATGGCAGACCATGCCTCAGGTAAATGCCACTCCAGACAGTTGTCGTATGTACAAAGGTCCATATCACTCTTGCAATTTTTATTCCTATTTAAATTTGTACATAGATATTTACACAAAAAAATGAGTAAATATGTACAACCATAAGTAGCATTTCACACATTCATTTTAAATTCAAGGATCTGTTTAAGTCTAATGCCGCATCTACTGGAGCAATTAAAAAACTGAATGCTCTTGAGAGAGGCTATTGGGAAATCCAACAGGTTTCCTTCAAATGACAGTGAATTTCTCTCCTTCAAAGCCTCTCTTTCCGATTCAATACAAGCATGAGGGAAAACAATCAAGTTGGGACACCTCAGCAGGTACAGAAGGCTGCAATAGTATAATTGAACACATTGACTGCTGATGGGTGTATTTGTAGTCACAGGAGTACCAGATTCTGCCACGACAAATACACTTGTAGGAAATGAAAGGCTATTGTAAAGTAAATTGAATTCACTGGCATCACCGCAGAACACGACAAATACGCTGCTGGCAGAGTCGAGGACGTACATCTGTAAAAAGCCCATGTTCAAATAGACACCTGAAAGCTACCTGTTAAATATGTGCGCATGCGTACAATGCTTGGCAAACAGGAATGCCCCTTTGAAATTATGCCCTACAATCAACAGGTTAAGTACTTATTACAGTTGCACTTGATACTTGTTGAAGGTGACAAAACCTACTCTGCCAAATCATTAAACAATACTTTTTCCAATTAATCCTCCACCCTGACACCCTATCTCTGATAACTTCAATTTTCTCCTTACGCAAAGTCACGTCTAAGAATGATGCGTAAGTTAAAATCTTTCCAAAGGCATCCAGCATTTCTCTCCATCAAAGCAAAGGAGAATCTATCCTTGCTTCCAATTTCCATCCCTCCAGTAACATTTCACAAACACCTGTCTGACACTTGCATGCCTCACAAGGGATATCCAAGGTTGCATGGGTACGTACTCGGAGGTGGTTGGATCTCAAATGTGTGAGGATATAAAGCCCAACCTGGAGTGAGGTATGTGATATCACAAAAAAGGGGACAAGAAATGGAGAGTGGCTGCTCATTCCCAAGCTGATCTGCTGGGTCCGGGTCCTTTCCTTGGGTATGACTGAAAAATGGAACAGAAGTGAAAGAAAACACAAATTAAAAACTACAGAAAGCAAAGACAAAAAACAAACAGCCACCTCCCCCCCCAAAAATAACGAAATTATGTTTAGACTGAAATATAAAAACCAATCTCCATGTAAATTAGTATGAGTTCCTTTCCTTGGGGAACAAATTAATGGGGTTTTTTGGTGTTGAGGAGAGGGCAAAAGCATTTTCCAAGGGAATGTGAGAAATTTGAGATTATACTTGTTGGGTGTCGAGCTTAACTGAAATGTTTAAATCTCTTTTTGAGAAAAGGCCCACATCATCCTTCCAAACTTTAGAAAGAAAAAAGGGATAGAATGGCGACTTATCTGTGAACACTTTCACAGAAGATCAGGGTGAAACATTAGGGGCACTCTCCAGCCATAAAAAGACCTACAGCTGTATATCTGAGAATTTATTGATCAAATTTTTGCTTGGAAATCACATTTTTAAAAAGGTTGACAAAAGCAAAAACATGAGGGGGGGTATAATACCCTCGTTCTGCTAGCATGGCTTGTCCATACCTTGGGTTGGAAGTCGTGCAGTGACATCCGTGATGCCTCCTGTCGTAGCATCTCCTCGTAGTCTCTCTCTGCCTGCCTCTCGGCCTCCGTCTCCTTTTGCATGAGCTCCCGCGCCGCCTCCTGACGTTGCTGTCGCTCAGTCAACTGAGGAGAGATAAACAAGGAACAGATTTGTTAAAGTACTGTTGTGTCACAAGCAAAGCTGGCTACGAACATGTTCAATGGATAATAATCCCAACAGGCCTCATAAAATTCTCTCTCCTATTTATGGTCGAGACCCAAGTATTTCACTGGCCCAGCAATGACCTTAAACGAATCAATCGGAATCCCCTCTTTTCCCTCCTTGCCCAATGTAAATAGATACAAAAAAAGATGTGGACCGGCAAAATACAAACATCATCCACCCTTTTGTGCAACATGCCTTTTGCCCATACACCAACACCCTATCCAAGGGTGCTGGCTGGTTGCCTGCCAAAATTCTTTGAGCTGTGATGAGATGGATTTTGTTGGGCCAGTGATCCAGGGGTCAATAGTTCTGTATGCACAACCCATGCACATGGGAAATGTACGTGTGTACATGTACTTGGATCATCATGGCAGTGAGGCCAACATTTTCTGTATTTCAACGGGTGCCCGGCAGAAGGGCATAAGCGCACTTACGCCCTTTCGCTGGGGAGCATGATCACAGCAGAAAAAATGTTCCCGGCAAAAGGGCGTAAGAAATACACTCCCTTTATTTAGTAAAAACAGATATAATTTACTACGAAATCAACCTGGGCTGTACAAAAAGCAACCTTTGAACATCTTATTAAAGGACTTGGGCATTTTTTTTACTTTTTGCCAAGAAATCTTCATATTTCATTAAAATACAAGAGTTGCATACTTTTATCCTTTTCCGCAAAATTTTTTTTGAGGTGATCATGCTTCCCAGCAAAAGGGCCTAAGCGCTTACGCCCTTCTGCCGGGCACATGACGATTTATTGTATTATGATCATAGCACGAAATATTGCAGGGTCAAAGGACAGAAAAAAAAATAAATATTAAAAAAAAAATGAAACTCTAAACTTCCATTTTCCCCTACAATTAACTTATCTAAGGACGAAGGAGAAAACCAACATTGCATTTTGTTCATCATTTTTTCAAACCACTAAAAAACACTGTCAGGAATGAAATGTCAACTGCTTCAATTTATTTTTCTAAAATTGCATAATTTGGAGTTCGTGGGTTTGTAGTCCAACTAATATGCCTGATCTACCCCAGATGATTTGTATTATTCATACAAATGTTGATAAATGAAATTAGCAGTCGACCCCGCATGAGGCAGTAGGTGTACGTGAATAAACAGGCTCCACTGCTACCCTGTTGATTTCATGCCAGGAAATGACAGCCTTGACATCAAATGCACTGCTCCTGTATCTCACCTGAGACTCAACTTCCCTCCTGGTCTCTGCTTTGCGTCGTTCCTCCTCTGCCTTCTCCCGCTGGGTCATCTGCTGTACTAGCTCCATCTCGCGCACCAGCTCTTCCCTCTGCTGTAGGGACTCCTCCTGGCGTCGTCGATTCTCGTCCATGTGGGCGTCAATCTGTGCCTGCTGACCCTGTAGCACCTGTAGGGGGAGACAAGGCCACAGATAAAGGAAAAAAGTACCAGACCACTAATCAGGACCAAAAAAAATACCTTATGCTCTCGTCTGACCCTTGAAAACTGTCCCAGTAGTAAGATTTCAAAGGGAATCAGCAAGTTAGGCCAAGCTGGAATTGTGTCTTTAGGCCTAAATGCATCAGTGGATGCAAAAAAGTGGGCACACATGGACAATAGATGTGGCCAAAGCTCTTGAAGCCTATATTTGGGCGTATTTTGGAAAGTGATGTTCTCCCAACATTCTACACCTATGACCTGGGTTTGAATCCCACCAAAGCTGATGTGCACTCTGTGTTTTCAGTTCAGCCCCTAATCAGGCAGAACTGGGAAAACTTCACAGACACATCATAAAACAAACTGTTCAAAGGTAGCGAAGATTTCATGAAAACCAGAGACATAAATAGTCAGTGAGCTCTTGACATCTTCACACCATTCTCCAAGAGAAACACTCCACAACTATCAGGTGAACTTGTGTTCTCAGCTGCAATATTTGCTTAATTCTAGAGTTTGCTTGAAGGTGTGTGCATAAATCTTCCCTAGTCCTTCGCCAGGGAATGCATTCACTTACATTTGCATGACCCAGGTGGGTCTACTCTTAAGGCTATCGTTTTCAGAATCCGACGCAATTAAAATCTTGAAAGCTCTGTGTGAATTAAAGGACACTTGCCCTGGAAGCTTGTTCAACCAACTACCATTGAACTATAATGTTTAATGACAATGGTCCAAGCGGAAGAAAAGTAGCTCAGACACAGGTCTTAAATTTGTGGAGAAAACAACGGTTATGTTGACGAAATTGGAGCACTCACCTCATGCATCAGTCGTTCCCTTGCCAGGCGTTCCTTCTCCCATTCATGTTCCCTCTTCTGCCATTCCCTGGCTGCTTCGTCCCTGTAGGAAGACCAGACAACAGATGACCAAGATGATAAAAAAAATGAGCCAGTTACAACCTAGGGCTCAATTTAACGGCACTGCTGAGCACACGATTTACGCTAACGCCCCCCCAAACATCGTTTGTCTCTGATCAGACTGATGTTCCGGAATTGATGGGGTAATGCTTTTTTCCCCCCCCTCCTCCAGCGTTGGATTGTACAGACAATTGCAGACACACGCTGTCAAGTCATGGCACTAGACCAGCTTTGTTATGATTATAAGCTGACAACAAACAACTTTGTATCCACAGTCTGCTGTCAATGTTCAATATTGATTTAGTCAGGATCTATCGCCCTGAGTAAAAGATCGAGCAGCCCATAAACACGATGAGGCAGTGTGGCAACAGAGGGCGCTGTTGCAGCTCTCTCAGAGAAAAAAAAAAGATTAACGCTCATGCCTGAAATCGGCGCACGCACTGACCAGAGACGAAAGACTTTTGGGGGGGCCTATCAGTGGCTCCATGTGTTTCATGGAGACTGTAAGCAGGGAGCACAGCACAGAAGAACCGTATTTGGTCCTCAAGGTCATACGTCCCAGATCGATCTCCCTTGAGGCTGCCCTCTCACCCAACTCTATGCTTACTTGTACAGCATATCCAGCTCTGCTTCTCGAGCCTTCTCTAGCTTCAGTTGTTCCTCCACCACCTGCTTCATCCAGGCAGCATCTGCCTTGGCCTTCTCCCTCCTCGTTGTCTGGATCTGCTGCTCCTCACTCTCTTTCTCTACAAGAGCTTCCAGGATCTTCCTATCAAATTCCTGCACGAGAAGTGAAAAGTAGACAGGATATTCAGTATGGTTTACTTTTAATGATACAACTGGCATGTACAAAAAAAATTTATATTTGGTATCAGATGAGTAATGTTTCCCCCTTATTTTCTGATTGATTATTAAGGCAGAGACTTCGGTATTAGTTAACCAAATCACTGGATATTAGCAGGGATGGATTATCCAATATGGGCAGTGCTGTGATTGGCCAGGGTGGGTAGCAAACTATTGAGAATTGCCCCAATTAGCACTGTTGGCACCGTGCTAGGGCTTACAAATGATTCAGGGGCCAATGAAAAATTGGGGACCGACAGAAAATACAAGTTTTTAGTTTTGAAGCTCAGGCATCTCTCTGTGGATTTTCAATTTTTTGAAAGCTTCAGCCCAGTTATGGAAACCAAAGCTCCGGTGCCTACCAGTACTAAGAAACTAGTGTTAGTATCTTGGGTAGAATGGGGTTTACCTCAACAGTGGTGCCTAGGAACTAGGGTTCGGTTACTTTGACCCCGCTCTTCAGTGGACTGTACCACCTTGGCAGCGTTTTGTTTGGACCACATTCAATGTACAGTCAACCTCTTCGTGAAGGGTAGGGATGCGGGCTCATGCTTACCAATGCTTCTTGCACCTCCTTGGCTCTGCGTCTGAGCTGAGCCTTGTACTGTCGGGACAACGCCCGGGCCATCTGGGACTTCTTGCGCTGTTCCTCCATGGCCTGGCGTTCCTCCTCCAGCTTGTCCAGCTCCCACTGTCGCTGCAGGAGGCGATCCTGCTCCTGCTTCAACCGCTCGGCCTGTCGAGGAGAGGCAAGGATAATAAGATGCCAGAGGTGGACTGGGCGTAGGGTATACTACAAACTAGCTGACAAACTGCACAACGTTTATGCTACAGAACTCAGTGCTGTAAGTTTAATGCAGCACTAGAGCCTCATAGGGAATACTACACAAAATATCACCGTTGCTGAAGCAGTACTCAGAGCTATCTTTTAATCAGTGATGAGACATCAGCCACTCTTAATCTGTTGACACCTTCCGCCCAGTTATTGAGCAGATCTTTGCCCTTGCCTATGCCCCAAATCAGATCTATTTGTAAACATGATGATGCTACAGAATTGATGTTTGTGGTGCAGAAGGTGCATACATGCAATGTTATAGAATCAAAGGGGCAACTAGGTGAGATTTCAAAATGGAATTTTGAAATACTTCCCAAGCAATCCCGACAAAATCAACTATGACTAGAATGTTCAGTTCATTGTGCACAGCAAGGTAAGGATCAGCAGCTAAGTTCATGAAATGTGGCGTAACTTTGAACCATGCGTAAGCCTTGAGTCACAAGTTTATGACGTAGCTGCACAATGTACATAAGTTCTTTTTCCCGAAACGTTGCATAGCTGCACCCAGCTTAAATAACATTAAATTTCTGGGATGAGGACAAAACCAGCTTTTATGACGGCTATTCCTTTCCAATAAAACAGCAGTCATCAAACAGTCTTTGAATCACCTCCGCCTGCCAGTTTCGTGAAACTGGCTACTGGGCTTTATATCTCTTATTGAAAGAGCAACATACCAGACTGATTCTTAACAATTTGAAAATAAACTTTTGAAAAATGACCATCCTTAATGCATCAAACTCAAAGAGTTGAAAACAAAGAAAGAGAAAAGAAAATGAAGATAAATTATCAAATCCTGAAATCATTATCCCTTACTGCCGAAGAGGTGTGAAATTACCTCAGCCTCCCTCTGCCGTAGCTCATTCATCTGTTCCTTCAGCTGTTCCGCCAGCTGCTTCTCCTCCCTCAGCTTAGCCTGCTGGGCCTGCCGTTCCTTTTCCAGGGCAGCCTGCCTGTCCTGCTCCATCTCCCTGTATTCCTGCTGCTCTTCTCGGCGGGCCGACTCCAGCTGCTCTCGGTGGGAGTCCACCTGCTCCCCCCAGCCGTGGACAACGTGCTTCTTGTGCATCTCCGACTCGATCTGTAGAAAGGTCGGAGATGCAGGCATTGAATGGTCTGGGCTGAATTTCTTAGTGTTGTTAACAGCATGAAATCTGTGCTCACAATACACAATTACGCTGAAGCTTTGGCACTGATATTTATTTTTTTTTCTTTTGACCTGCTATCCCCAAGGCCAAACTGCCTGGGAGTCTGTACATCTGACACTGCCATTGTTCAATGGGACAAGCTCCAATTGTCTCAACATGGATGGTTTGTTTATCAACAGATTGGGCAGATGGGCGGAAAATCCAGATTTTCACATCTGTTGAACTCTGTTCCAACTGTCAGGGCCAGGGATAAAAAAACTTAAATTCTCAACAAACTTAAAGCAGGCTCCCTACAGTTTTACACACAAAAATGCAATAAGCTCACAAGCATTCGTTCCTATTTTACCTTCCGCAAGTCTGGGTTGTTTTGTCGCCAATGGTCATACAGTCGCTGGTCAGCAATCTGTCCAAATAATCGATGGGGGTCAAGATTAGGTTACCATGGAAACCAAGGACAATTCTGACTGGATGGGTGCTTAAAGAACCTTATGAGCATCCACAGGTGTGGGTACTTTGCTTCATATCCGACAAAAAGGCAAAACGAATAGTTGGAAAAAGGTATTACAGCATATTAATTGGTAACACTTCTATGCAGCACTCTTATTTCCATAGAGCTTAATAACTCCTTTGAATCTCAGAAATCATCTCTAGAAAAATACAGGCCTTCTCCAAGTGACAATAATTCTGACTGTCTCAGCACCTTCAGAGCAAAGACACCAAAAATGTAGGCACCTGTTAAATAGCAGGGCTGCTTTGCTATTCCAAGAGTGAAGATTCACTCCATCTAACAGAAAATGAACAGCAGTGACCAGGAGTGACGGGGGGGGGGCAATTATGAAATACCCACCAAATAATCACCAGAGGGCACCATAGTCAGATCTATAGTCCCACAAACTTGTGTCTGCCTAAAGGCATCTCTTAAATTAACTATTTCTATGGCAACTGTTATATGTAAAAACAAAGTAATGGTAAATGCAGGATTTTCCAGATTTTTAAAAGGGATTTGAAATAAAAACCTGAAATCAGGAAAATACCGATGACAAAAAAAATGGAAATCAGAAAAATCCCTGACAAATCTCGCCCCTGAATGACGCTGTTCAATAGGACTCGCTTCTGTTCTCAAAGGAGTTAGCTCTATATTTGAAAAAGGTACGAAGGTATTTCAACAACTAAGCATCTGTGTCAGTGTACGGCATCGCTGACAGAACAGACCTCGCACTTTTAACTTCTCAAACGGCCAGCAACATACTTCATTTGGAGCATGCACTGTCTGAAAACTGAACTCGTTCATTGTCAGTTCAGGCAGCCGCTGCTGAGCCACTATTTATTGCAACAAGGTCCAGCAGGTCTGTGCACCTGTTGCCCCTTCTTGCATCCCGACAGCTTAAGAATGCTGGTTGATTCAACCACTTAGCACTGCATTTCCACTTCACCTGCTTTCTTTTCTCTTCCTTCTGGCTTTTCAGCTCATCCGTTCTCTCCTTCATCCCTTTGAGCCGCTCGTAGTTCCCCAGGGAGAGTCCTCTCAGCTCGGCTGCATACCTCTCCCTCTCGTCATCCAATAGTTGCTTCAGTTTGTGCCTGCGATTTCTCAGTCTTAATGCTCGCAGCTCACGCTCGTCACGTTTCCTATAAGCATCCATGCTACGTAGTTGTCAAGAAAGTAAATAGCATTTCAACTATTACAAGTGAACATACAAAAATGCACAAAACAAAATGGCTTGTACATTGTAACAATGTTGTACCATCAATATACACTGTAAGTAGTTTGTAAAGGCTGTGAGAAACGGATATATTTACAGTTATGGCAAAGGATATGAGCCTGCAACCTACTCATGAGCACGGGACACAAAATGTGTTAAGCCAATGTTGCAGTTACATAAAAATCCAACTGTTGCAAAAAGCATGGCAACGATGACAGCTTCCAGATTAATTTCATTTGGATTTTTGCCTTGCCTAATGTGTATTGTAACACTGTGTACTCAGTGTTTCCTCCGAAAGCTTGTGAAAAAAACACAAGCATAATCGGGTGGGACTAGAACCCATGACTTCTTGCTTACTAGTGCAGACATCTTACAAAACACATTGGGCAGGGCGAATATTCAAATTAAATCAACATTTCCCCGACACCAATGCATCCTTAGAAGTAACTTCCAGATTGGAATGTGCTCTGATCCAAAATGGAATACAGTCCAATTAAAATGAGGGTTGTGTTGGCAGAGTTTTCCCATCAAAGCCTTGTCGAAAAGGGACTGAAGAACCAACCAAACCATAATTCATAACACTTGAGACTGCAGAATTGGCTTTTTACAACAGTTTTTAAGAGTGCTCGTAATGTTGAGAGTCGACTGTACTCCAATTTCTGATGACTATGGGGCAATTTGATGTATTTCTTTTATTTTGTCTTTTTCTTATTTTTGCCATTTATTTGTTCATTTGTTTGTAATGTTTTAAAGGGCACCTCTAAGAAAAATATGTTTTCTCTAATTTTATCTCTTCAAATAAATATGGAAGCATTCAAATTGAACGCAGTGTCATTTGTCTTCAGAGCACAACTATAACAAGCTAAAAAGGGCTTTTTTCTGTTCATGCCAAGATGTAAATTCTGAATGTAGATTGGGTAATTCGGAGAAAACAGAGATAACGAGAGGAGCCCTCGCCTTTTGTTCGTAGTGGATAAAACCTTGTGCATTCCAAACAATGGTTACATGCATTATTTGGCATGCAAAAGGGTTTATCCACTATGGACACACAGCAAGGGTTCCACTTGTTTTCTCCTAATGACCCAATCTACATCTAGAAGTCGCATCTTGGCATGAACAGAAAAAAAGCCCCCTCTTTAGGTTGTTATAGTTGAGCTCTGAAGACAAATGACACTGCGTTCAATTTGGATGCTTCCATATTCATTTGAACAGATAAAATTGGAGAAAACATGTTTTCCTTAGAGGTGCTCTTACAAACAAATATCACACCTGTTATGAAATGACTGGTCTGACGTCCAGGCTCTTTGTTTGGTGGTCTTGACATCTGAACTTTTGAAATACTGGGCATTGTTGCCCCATTTCTCTCGGAAGTCGGCCTCGTGGGTACGCCGCTGCACCATGGCCCGCTCCTGGATGTTCTTGTACCGACTGGTCCAGTAGGCAGGCATCGTTGGTAAGGCCATTCTGAATAAACACTCAGGATAAACCCAGAGTTGAACTCTGCACTAGGAGAACAAAACCACAACTGGCCAAACGTTCTACCTCCAGACCTCCCTTCACCGATGTCAACTGTACAATGTCGTTTTCTAAGCACAGGAAAGACACAGTTCAACAACAATAGTCAGAAAAACAATAACTGTCTATTGGACATGTCACAAAAATCACAATTTTTGCAAATATGTACTGGTCTATCAAATTATTCAACTTAAAGCATGAAATCTTGTAGGATTTTGCGTACTTAGGTTAAAAAACAATGGAAGAAGTGAAAACTAAAGACATGACAACTGTACTTCCATCAGGGGCTCCTTTCAGGTAAGATAAAACTAAGAGGTATGGTTCTGATAAGAGCTGATGAATGTGTACTCTACGAGTGAGTACACATCAGCAGTTCTTATCAGAACCATACCTCTTCTAAAGAAGATTTATCCACGTGGAGTTACTGCAGGCCCTCTCTTGATGAATAATTTACTTTCTGAATTGTAAGATATATTATTCTGTTGCTTTTCATTTGAATCTGCTTGAAACAAGCCTCCATAGTGCAGTTTTTCTCATTTAAAACAAACAAAATTCTCCCTTCCTTTTCAAGAATTTTACATTCAAATATTCAAATTCGGAAATGATATTCATATATTCGATAATCGTTCGAAAATTTGGATATTTGGCACAGCCCTATGGGTGTACATGTAGTCTACTAATTTAAGCCCTGTTGAAAATAGTGTAAAATCAACATTCTTCAGGGCTGTACTGTATGAATGGAAATGGAAATTTCATGTGCCTGCTATCGATCTCTGTGAGGCAGTAGTCTGATTCGTATGTTAAGTGTGGTCACGGTCAATCTACGTGTACACTGTGTGGGAACTGTTCCCATTGGACTTTTTTCTGCGCCTGCTAACTTACCGTGGCTGCATGGAAATCTTCCGTGACCCTTTTCAGCCTGTTACCTTATACACCATGATCACAGTAAGTTGACAGGGACGTTAGTTTACTGTGTGTTCCCATTGGATTTAATTTTGTAATTCTACAGGAAAGTCGCAGTAAGGTTACCCAAAAAAAGGTCAATGGGAAGTTACACGGCTTTGGGCGTTTTCTTTTGCTGAATCCAATTAAGGCATTAACCCTCCTATGCAAAGATGCATTCTTGACACAGTATTCCTATAAATCAAAATCAGTCAAGTGACATATGGTATTTTAACTGTTTTTGACGGTTACAGCCTGACAGCAAAAGGAGAGTTAAGGATCCCCAGGGCAGTGGTGGGATCCCCATGCTCACTTGAAGAAAAAATTGTCCCAATATAGATGGACATTCTCTCTTTCCAACTGAGGACTAATTTTGTCCTTGAATAAAGGGACTTCTCAAAATACACGGACAGTCTCTGAGTTGTGATGTGTGCCTTTAGTATTACTGAAAGAAAAAGTACCAAAGTCTGCGTTCAGCTATTTTTCAAGTGGCAACCCTAAACTTTCCGAGGCACTATATGTCTTAGGCCTAGGACAATGTTCAACCACATTTTTCAGCCATTCTGCTCTCTGATGGAAACCCAAACACCCATGAACATAATCCTGGCAAGAATTTACACAATCTCACCCTTTGGGCAGCGCATATTGGGGACCAAACAATCTCCTTTTTCAAAAGAAACTGTGGGGGGGGGCACTTTGGTTTTAACAAAATGAGCTGGCCAGAAATTTTGCATTCGTAAAATAGTTAGTCATGTTAGTACTAGGCCTAGACTGCATCCCTCATGTCCCTACTGTACCACTGCACTGGACTCTACAAATTGCCTTTTTGACATTTGGACATGGTTGGGCGACATCTACTAATACTATCGCCCGACCGTGTCCAAATGTTAAAAACAGATAGTCATATAATGTTACTCGGTGTTAGTTAAGTAATATGGAAGAAGACGGTTTTTTTTTTTGCAAAGGCAAAATTTAAAAACCCGTAGGTTTTTACATGTAGGCCTACAACATGTCTTGATGTATATGCAAGTACCACGGCATAACAACAGTTAATGAACACATCAGAGACAAATTTTCAGTTGAATATCTACTTGAACAAAATCATCCAAAAAATGTAAAAAATATTTGGTAATCTTCGGTTCAAGCAAACTTACAAATTTTCCGAAACAACACTGGCATCAGAATTCAAAATATGCCTGCCGACGGTGACCCGGAAAATAAACTGAAGCGGATAACCTGAAAAGGTCAGTATGTTTGTTTGCACAGTTCATGCATTACTATTAAAATTAAAACTGATGACTTGTCAATTTACTCCGCAACAAAGAAATATAAATAACAACATGATAATGAAATTTATTCTAATTTGAAATATTTGTAAATATCTGAAGCTCAAAACACCGCTTACATCAGAATTAATTCTAAAAAATACGAAGAGAGGTCAGCAAGAGAAACCCGGCTGTCTATTTCCGGTCTCTTTCATCCAAGATGGGGCCGAAAGCTCGCAAGGAAGGTTAGAAATTCCTGGAGAAAATCACCATTTATTTCTATCTTAATTGATGAAAATGAAAAATATCAACGTAGCTGATATAGATATGTAATGATATATCATGTGTGTTTGTGGGGTTTCGATACTGTCAGGAGTTTCGTAAATAATTGCCCTTTTTAACACGGCCACGGGTAACAACTATCAACGGTGCATACAGCATGTACAGTAATGCAGTAACGCAAGAGGGCGGCATTGAATGTGCTATTCTGAAACGCATTTTTTTTTTCAGAAATAAAGAATCATAATTGGTTTTGGTTGTAAAAATCATATCTATGAAAGCTTGAGTTAGTATCTTATATATGTACATAAATTTCAGAAAGTTGGATAACAAAGTATATATTTTACAGTTTGCTGTCATCCAGTCACTCTTCAATGATAATGTAATTTTATAATTTTCTTTAGCCTGCTCTGAACGGTTGCCACTTCAACCATGTTCCACATGCTCATCTGCAAACTTTGTCCATTTGCCACTGCCTGTGCCACTTCGCCTGTACCACTTCACCCATGCGGTCGTGCTATTTAGTATCAAGTGTCAACACACACAAGTAGCATCAACAACTTGAGAATATCTTCTAAATATTTTAAAGTAGTTTCATGATATTTTACAGACTCTAACATGTGCCATTGTGTTAGAGAAACAGTGAATTTGTTTCCAGATTCACCTAGGAAAACAGAATTTTTTTGTTATGTATGGGGTCGCCACCTTTCTTTTTCTGCCTTCCGCATGAAAACAAGATGGCAGAGGGTTGGGCTGCACGAGCAGGCCCAACTTTGTCACTCAAATTTCCACACACAAATACCATAATTACATACTGTACATGTAAATTTAATGCATGGAGTGTGATTTGTAGAAGCCTAATTAATGTTGTAAATACATGTATAAACTTTTTGCATAAGCATGCTTGAATAACTTGTTGACTTTCATTGATGCTTGTTGACACTAAATAGCATGACCCCACCTATGTGCCAATTTGCCCAAGGCAAAGTGGCATTCTCTTCCCAAGGCTTATTGAAAATACGACGTATAAACTATGAAGCCACCAACACTCCCAACCTTGCTCCAATTTAAAAAGAAAAAAAGAGAGAAGAAAAAAGAAGTATCCTTGTACATTTACAAAGCAAAGATGAACTCAGCCATGTTTTATTCCATAGATAAAATATTTATGGAGGGAATGCAAGTGACATTTCAATGTCAAGAATACAAATTTTTTCCCAGCAATCAAAAATTTGCATACACTGTAAAATTAAAAGGTACTGAGATTGTTGAATAATGCACCCAAATAAGTATGACCGTGAGTAGGCAGGAAAAATGCCTTCAACTTCCTTAAATTGAAGATTCCTACATGTAAGTTTAGGTTGGGGGCAAGTGACAAATTTCAGTTGATTTTACCTGTTTTGTATATTTCCTTGTGAAAAATACAGTTTGAGACAGGAGAAGGATAGATTGCAAGTTAGACGACAAGGCTAGTGTTAACCCTTGCTGTCTACCCTGTATCTTTGCAGCTCTGCGTAAAACAGGCAAGAAGGGGCCCGCGCAGAATGAGCCTGCAGCAAAGGTGGAGGCCAGAGCCAAGCAGGAGGCTAAGGCCAAGGCCAAGAGTGATGCACTCAAGGTGAGACCTTGGTCCAGACCCTCCTCAAAGACTGGGACGGCCAGAATTGTTAAGGTGCACAAGGGAAAGCATTTTGACAACAGTTCAGTGGGCACTGGCAGAGATCAGGGGGCCCGTAACTCCATTCATACAGCCATTTTGCTCAGAATCTTTTCACAAAGGAAGAAGTCAATAGTATATTCTGTGTTCTTTGACATTTTTAGGTACACCACACCCTGTGTAAAGTAAATAGTACTTTGGTTCTGTTCCCCGTATTTCTGCTAACTCGTTCTAAGCCTTCTATTGGATTATGAATAATCTCGGAGGGTAAAGGCGAACAAGCTTTCCTGTAGTATGGCAGTACTAAATTTCTGAGGAAGCTACAGCAACACAAAAAGTTTCGTATTTCCTCTCCTCCTGAATGAATGTTGTCCAGGCCAAGAAGGCTGCCCTCCGCGGCAACATTGCCACCCGCAAGAGGAAGGTTCGCAAGCAGGTAACCTTCAGACGGCCCAAGACCCTCAAGACTCCCAGGAAGCCCAAGTACCCGCGCAAGAGCGTGCCCAATCGGCCGAAGTAAGTCCCCACATCACCAACCTGGAAAGTTTCAAAGTCATCCACCCTTAGGTTCGAACTTCATGCATCTACATTACTGACTATACCGCTGGCCTACTCCTTTAACTCCCCTCTTGTATTCACTGCAGGCTTGACCAGTTCACCATCATCAAGTACCCTCTGACCACGGAGAGTGCCATGAAGAAGATCGAGGAGAACAACACGCTGGTCTTCATCACCGCCCTCAAGGCCAACAAGTTCCAGATCAAGACAGCCGTCAAGAAGCTGTACGACATTGACGTGGCCAAGGTCAACACACTCATCAGGTCTGGACTGCATGCCGTAGACATTAATGTGCGGAATGGGAGTGGCACTGGAAAGGGGGGTTAGGTCTCAAATTGCTTGTGTTATGCAAAGCTGGTGATGTCAAGCAGCGATGTTTGATATTCTCCTCAGGAACAATTGACCGATGATAGTTTTGTGACCTTGACCTGCAAGATGTTTTTTTAGTGAACTGCCACTGCATTCTCAAAGTGGGCTTCTTAGTTAATACATGAGTCCAGCAACAGCACTCAAAAACCAGTGCAGAATGTTCAAAAATAAACTTGCTCAAGTTTCAGCTCCCCGTATCCTTGGTACATGGGAAGAATCTTATTAAATGTTTACTATTTTCCAAACTTAACTAAAAACTGCACCACGATCTGGTAAAGATGGACCAATCTGGAGTGACAGTGTTCCATCTGTTCAAAGTGGCCCGTTTCTGATTTTCCTAAACCTTTTCTCTGTTCTGTATTCGCGGCAGACCCGATGGGCAGAAGAAGGCCTATGTCAGACTGGCTCCAGACTATGACGCCTTGGACATTGCAAACAAAGTAAGTAGAGGGATTCCACTTCCCCCCCCCCTTGCTAGTCGTCATTGTCGGGATGATGCTGGCTCTTGGGGAAGATTGACAAACCAGAAAGTCCAAATTTTGCAAAGGTTGAAATTTGAAGTCCGGGCATGCACTTTTAACGGACAATAATGTGACCTGTGCCCCCAAATCAACATCTTACATGCAGGGATGGAGCATTTCAAAAGAAGTCTGAGCAGGATTGAAAAATGCTTTGCTTGTATGTGGGAAGACTAGTATCATTCCTATGTGAATGTCCTAATGTGCGACCTGATGTGTGAAACAGATCAAATCCTCATCAAAAAGTACGACAGGCATTACCATAACGTTTTTATTTTCTTCGGTTCTGAACCTTTGTCATTTCTTTTTGTCCATTTTCTTGGTTCAACAGATTGGCATCATCTAAACCACTGGAACATGGCAGTTTCACCTCCTGGGCCATGGGATTTAGAAACCTCCTCAGTTAACTAAAATTTACCTGAAAACGCATGTAAGAGTCATTCAGTAATGTCCCATAGTGTACAATAAACCCACTCACAAGCGGTGGAACGGAAGAAAAGACATTTGTTGACTTGTGTTGATTTAGAGAGTTTTGAATGGTTTAAGATTTGCCGGATGCTCAGTTGAGGAACCCATGCCACAAATAGACAGGAGGCACATTGGTTGATTTTACAAGATTTATTGGTCAAAAACTGTTGTGGCACTGAGAGAATGAGAGACATATCCCAGCTTGTCTTTGCCACCTGTGTTCAGATGACAGATTTGCTTTGCCTTTGCAAAGAGAACTTGCGAGTTTCCTTACACGGTGTATCTGCAAGTTTCATTCAGTTCAGCTACCACACATGCAAAGCTTGAAATCTCACCTGTTATCTCAGCAATTCATGGCATTGAAATTAGCCCGGACAGAAGACCAGGGGTGGGGGACCAAAGATAGTCTGTACATATGTACACGGCAAAGTACACTCATAAAGGTTATATGTAACTGTTGAAGTTGGTTTGTGAGCTTCAACATGTCATTATGTAGTTCCAACTTCGGTGGCCTTTTATTGGGTGAGGGACATGGTTGAAAGGAAGGGTAAAAAAAACCGAGGAGAAAAAAAGCCAGAAGAATGAACATACTTCACTCAAATGACACTTCATTCCTGTACAGAAGTCAAACATGTTTTATTTTTAATTTTTTTTTTGGATCTTTTTTGGAATTTTCATTTACCCCATTTCTATGTGATCTACTGCTGTATGGGAGAGTGCACTGACCAATAAAAAACACCTTTCATGTCTGACAGCCAATCAGCTGTAAGATTTTCCTACCTTTTGTCTGCGATTGGCCGCCTTCATTAGAAATTTCCCAACAGTAATAATTCATTCAAAATCAGATTGGCTTCTACTCTGATGCATTGTTTAAACATTCTTTTCTCATTTACCAATTATCTGATCTACTTCCATTTTCTTTCGACAATAGATAGGAAAATCTTTCAAGTTTGGTTTAAAAAGATATTTAAAACTTAACAGCATTAAATAGAAGTATGAAAAATACATTCAAACTCTCCCAAGAATGGAACACAAAATCTACAGAGACCCAAAAATTAAAAACAGAAAAAAATTGTCACCAGCAATTAATAAATGCTTTATTAATAAGAACATTCCAGTTTAAGTTACAGAAAATGTACAAAAATGACAAAAAAAAAAAGAAAACACCCTTAATATGAAATGGTTAAAAAATGGCCTTTTACACTGTGAAATTAAGTTCTGAACTCTGTACGCTGCTTCTGCCAAACCTATGTTTTCACTAGCTTCTTCCAATAAGATTCCGAGTCTAATTTGTTTAATATCTGAGGGGGGCACTTGGAGAGAACATGTGACACCTGAGCCAATTTGAATATACATGTCACTAATTAGCATAAGTTACTAAAATTTGCATAATCAAATTAGGGAGCTTGACCTCACATGTGACCTCCGACAGTTCCTGTTGGTCCTGACAAATTGCACCAGTAGATGCCGTTTCCATGGCAACCAACCATGAAACGGCTTCAGATTCAATATGCTCATAAAATGGAAAAACCTCCCTACTGACATGAAAGATGCCTGCCACAAAGCATTTCTACACGTTTCTTATTAGTCTCCAATTTCAGCCATGTTCTGGTGTGGTAAGGGGCAGGAACCATACCTAAACACTTGATTTAAAGGAAGTATTGAATTCATGGGGTTTACAGAATTTCAACCTCAATGCAAGAGCCAACATAACACCAAACTTGACGACCTCCTATGTATGTGCTCGCCTCACTCTCAATGTAAGTGGAAGATGTAAAATAGGTTTGGGAGTAACGGGAGGTAGAACAAGTCAAAAAATATCACAATCTATACAATATTGCTTTAAGAAAGATTGCATTCATTAGGGTGCTCATTCATACCTCCTCCTCCACAAGCCCCATCAGAAACATAAGTATGCATTGTCAAAGGAGGACAGTATGAGGGCTCCTGTCCCACCTAAAAGCAACATGGCTGAAATGGAAACAATGTTTCACTGTGGAACCACAAACATTGTTATTTTTCATCACTTCGTGTCCTCCAAATAAATAATTTACTGTTTTCACGACTAAAGTTCATGGGAATCTTTCTTGAACAGTGTACATACTGTGCATAGTTCATGGCCATTTCATTTCCACTGTTGTGTGGTGGAAATGTTCATTTGTCTGTACAAAGGGGAAAGAAAAGGAATTTGATTAGTTAACATGCATTGTTTGATGTGTCTATACGAATAACCATTTTTTACAAAACGAAAATAGGCATTTTATCTTGAACTGACCAGAACAGTTAGAAATGGTTAAGAGATACGACTTTGGCACACATTTCTCTACTGCCAAATATTAAGCTTCAATTGTACACTGAAGGGCGCATAACCTGTAAAAGGTCTCATGATTAAGCAAATTACATCTTTTTTTTTACACATCCAGGCAGCAAAACGACTCTCAAATCAGACAAGCTTAAAACTTCTTTAGGCAGAGAAAATTTACTGGAGGAAATTTCTGAACCAAAACCACACAAAAACAGAAGCCATAAATTTTATACATTAAAAACCACCATGTTCCACAGTAAAACTACCCTTTGAAGGCATCCATCTGATCTTTACCCTCTGACCTGACCTTGAATCAAGCTACCTTAAGAATCACTATAATCTGGTGGTTCAATCCCATGGGGTTGCTGTGCAGGATACCGGTAAATACAGCATTTTGTTTTCCTGTTGGGTATAAGTTATTGGTAACCCACAACGATGTGAAAAGCCAGGAAATTTGCTCATCTGCTCAGCAGCCACCCGGCATTGATCCCTGATTGGAATTACTCTGAATCTACAAGAATCTACGTCTCGTGTTACTCCCCCAAAACTCTTCTTGTATTAAAAAATAATTCTCTTTTTCTTTAAATGCCGTTCTGTAACATTCCGCATGCAGCACACGAACAGCTTGCGGCATGTACAGTGGTAAAAAGTTTGGTTTGTATTTAATGTATATACAGGTATAGATAAAATTAATTTATTATCCATTTCAACATTTTTTCATATTAAAAACAATTTTGAAATGATCTTTTCACATAATATTAGCATTTTTTTAATCTTCCGATTCTTCTTCCACCTTTCTTCAAAGATCTACTTCTGAAATCTAGTCAGCTACACTTTCTTTAAATTTCCGTAAAAAATGTTGACCCGTCACATAAATTTTGGTTTTAAAGTTGGTGTCTGGAGTGGGCGATGTTAAGGTAGCATGAATCAGAGAATTGGTGATTTAAGTGTCCCACTTTCTTGTTTTCCATTCTTTTTTTTTTTAAATCTTTAAACAAATCTGGAAGCACACCGTTCCCAACTGACCACTGTACCAATTATAGGTGTCTACTCAATCTCAAAAGATGGTGACATGGTAAAAAACTGTAAAGATTCACCAAGTCTTGCCTTTTTTTCTTATCTCTCTCTCTCCTTAAGTTTCTTTTTGTTTTTAAATTGTACTGTTGAATTCACACACTAGATCAATCAGGTTAAAGATTAAAATACCCACCCAACCGAACAGCGAAGAAGGAAACCGCCAAAACTTCCAGAGTTGCTTTCCAATTACTTGACAGTGCGATCAAGTGAAAGTGATCCCAGGCAGTCCAATCCAGCTCTCTGCTCAAGCTATATATCTTACAGTTAGCACATTTCATACCACCTGGTTTAAAAAAGTAGCTGCTGATTGGTTGCATCTTGTGAGGCCACACCCACAAAAAGGGTGGTAAAGTAGCTGTGTGTCTGGATTGGTCCACCTGGAATCGACATATTTATGATCACCGGAGTTGTTAACCATTCCATTTTTTTTAATTACTATTCATTATTCAAAAACAAAATTGACTGTACACATGATTTGTTGAAATTTCATTCTAACTTCTACATAAGACATCTGACAAATGTAAACATTATATCTACCATCTACGAGTGCTCTCAAAAAACCACTACATTACACCACACTACGTGTTCGAATATCCTAAAAAATGCTAGAAAATATATCAACCATTCCCAGAAACTAGAATTACAATCAATTATTAATATTATAGATAAAATCAAAACATGGAAGGGAACAAATTCCTTTACAAAAAGTTACTTCAGTGTATTGACATTTTTTTAAAGCATTTACATGCAGAAAATGGAAAAATAGCATTACAATGCATCCATATAGAATTCCCTGAATGTTGTTGTTTTTTTTTCTCCACAAATCTACCAATAGACACTACTCTTAGATTTTTTTAATCGCAGTACAACAGTGGATACCTTAATGTTTATAATATTTATACATAGGAGCCATATATACCGATATACCATGGACCCAAAAGCAAACCAGAAGAAGCAGCGTGCCGCTACACTACTTTTGTTTATACAATTTTTTGGTACTGTTGTCCCTTTTGTTTTTCTTTAAACACTGCAATATAAAAAATATTTTAGGCCGTGTGACTGTTCTGAGTGCTTACATCACGGTTTCCTAGACTGACCGGCTTTCTGCACAGTGTGTTTTGACTGGAAACACTTTGGCAGACAAGCAAGTTGAGCTCCAAGGTTTGGTTTTTATTTTGATCTGTTTTGTTTGCATAACGAAAACTGTTTATGAGGAAAAGCCTTCAGGTGGAGATGAAACTGTAAATTTTTGGTTTTCGTTTTGAACCTGCTTAATCACAGCATTAAGTTTTCTAACAATTTTTTGTTTGTAAACACTGTTCACAAGGATAACAAGAGTTGCCGATTACTTGTGCGAAACCCCCTGAAACCTTGACAGAGGTATGTTACAGTATTGGGAAATTCATTTTGTTTTCAAAATTCCAAACCAGTAATAGTTGCTATGTGCAACAAACGCAGTTTGTTGTTCTCATAGCAACCATAGCAATTTGAAGTCACGAATAGGACCACTTTCCTGTAGTTAAGATGACAGAGTCAAGGCAGATTAACAGATCCGGCAATTTCTACATATGGTGTTCTGTCAATATCCAAAGCCTGTTAATTTCACTGGCTAAAATTGGATTAATAAGGCAAGCACAGTCAAGGCAGCCATGAAAATGAAGGGATGCTTTGCAGAAAATTATTACAACCCTTCTCCCCGCCCCCTTCCCCCCAAAAAGAAAGCCATTTCTACAATCCCGGGTATGGTAGGAAAGTACAGTTGAATTTGATTGTGTAATTTTACAATGGTAATCATTATCTAGGATATGTATAAGACTTGGTTAACTGCCAAGTACAGTGGGCCTAAAAGTGTCTGTTTAATAAATTAAGACGGGAAATACATTTTGGCGACCCGACATCTTCAACTTGCCACAACACTGTGATGTACTGTACAAGATTTAAAACACCAACATTTTTTCCTTTGTTATATTCATTCAGTTCTTCTTTATGATATTCATTCATTTATGATATATTGACAGAGGTAGAGTGAGATCCTGTTTTTTTTTTTATACACGGATACACACACAGGCACACACAAACATCAATGCAACTACTGGAAAAAAGCTACCTCACTTCCACTACGAGGACAAGACGTGGCTAAGGGTCATACCAGCTACGGGGGGGAGGGACGTAATGTGTTCATAAAAACAACCAATTTGTACAGAGAAGTGCATATTATTAAAATGGGCCATATTACAGCGAGTTTTGAGCCAATTTGTTCCACGGATCTTACTTTCCTTTGCACAAACTTCAAACTGAATATATTTTTGTATCCTTTGCAATCAATTTTTGTGGGTTCTTTTTTGGCTTTTGTGAGAAGTAAGTTCTATTGATCTGAGGAAAAATATATAAAATAAGAGAAACGGGCATTTTCTTAGTCTAAATCATCCACCCCCCAAAAAATCTGGCAGTTTAAAAGTCTTAGTATTCTTTGGATGTTTCATACTCTGCTACAGCTTTAAGGCCTTCTTTAATCAATGATCCAAAAACCTGCAATGGATGGATGGAAACTTCGTGTCGGTCTTTCACAGAAGTTTAGAAAACAACACAAATAATATGCCATGCATAGATGCCAGAATATACATAACACAACACAGCCATATCCGGGCAATAACGGATGAGTGAGAAAAAGAAACAGACAAAAAGTTGCAACAAATCTCAAACCATGCAAATACACTGAAGAAAAAAAGTAATTGGCAATTCAATCTCATCTGAAACATTCTCCAGTATTGCTATGTGAAAGTTGGTTTTTTTTTCGGGTTGTAACTGTACAGGGACTTTACAAAATAAAAAATGATTTCTTATCGATGAAAACATATCATGGCAGTCATTTTTGCTTGCTTCAATATAGCGGAGGACTGGTAACGATGCCAAAATAAAAATAAAAATAAAAAATGTGATGTTTTTCCAGTGAATTTCTACCTAATATGACAAACAATATTCAAAATTTCTCTGACATATTTACATGTTCTCCCCCATAAATCCCTTCTCAAAATCTTCAATAGCATACTATAATCCAACGCAGTTGGACCAAACACGGAGAGGTAAAAAAATCAATAAATTCAGTGGAAAAACATCAGACAATTGCTAAGACATATCCCTTTGCGCTGGTGCCGAATTAAGAACATGCTCAGACTGGCATTTCCATGTCAAATAAGCTGCTTTCATTGTGATGAGCACAACCAGCTTTGTATGAGGTGTCTTGCTGTGGATGCCAGGAAACTCTCCTCGCTCCGACATCCGTCAATCATGCAAACCTTGTCCACAGAATAAAGTGTGAGTGCATCGTCTTCACACACTGACTGACACTGGTTAAAGTTTTCAGACATCCACTGACAGCCTTCAGGGGCCCATGCTAAAACAAATAAATAATAACGTGATTGGGTCCAGACATTTGGGGTATTTCAGGACACATCCAATTTCATCGATCTCAGATTGTAAGAATGAGCAAAATGCAAACATCTGCCTCTTTGTTTCAAACACGTAAGGCTGTTCTGAATGCCCCTGTCAATAGAGAGAAATATTTGGCACATACCCAAGAATGAAAACACACACAAAAGTAACCTAGAAACTAAACAAAACTTGCATTAAAAACAAAATATGAAATAAGCAGAACACAACTGCTTACAATTCCTTCCCTTTGTTTCTAAAAACCAGAGCTAAGAGTTGCTGCATTTCTGAACTGAGTTCCCCACTTTGAGAAAAATAAAAAAGCGACAGGCTCACACCTCAGCATAATAACTACTTTTTTAAGTGCTCCTGCAAAGATTACTGAATGTTAAACCAGCTTAAGTTAAAACATGACAAAAAAAATCGCATCAATTATTGATCAATTACATTTTGTTAATTATCTTTGGGATACACCACTGAAATCATTGGCACTCCGGTTTTATACCTTTACAAGACGTATTTAAAACTTACTTCATAATAATATTATATAAACAAATAATCAGATTAAAACTTAAAAAGGTGAAACTTAAAAAAACAAACGAACAAACAAACACAAAAAAAGAGAGAAACTGCCCACACATTTTATCATGTTGGCAGGTATTTCCGGCTACAGGATTACCACTACCAGTACTTGAAATTCTACACAAAAAACCACTACACCCGATATTCACTGCAAACTACCATTTAGTTAGCTTAATGACTACAGCACTACAAATACTAGAGGCTACTTTTTTTCACTTTCAATAACTCAGACAGCTAGATATCATCATTGCGAGCTACAATTCATTGAGCAAAAAATGTCCTTGATTTTTTTTTTCTTTTTCGAAGATCAAAAAGTGACACAATTATTCGTGAATATCTTTAACCATTATCACACAAACGGATAAAAAATGGCCATACCATCAACTTGCACTGTTTTTATTTTTTTTTACCACTTAAATAACCACACAGTGTTTATGTTATTAATTTAGTTTTTAAAAACTTTACTGCACACCCTTTGCCATTTAGCCAAAAAAAAAAAAAAAAGGTTCTGAAGTATTTCCACTCTTTGCGTCATCCCCATCCACTGTCAACTTTGGTCGGCAGCCATCGGTAGAAACACAAATTTAAAGACCTTCAGTGCGCAACCACCATGCTTTAATATATAAAAAGAGGGGGAAAAACCCTTCGTACATGGCACCTGCTCCATGCCACAAATGTATTCTTTTTGCATGCACAACATCTCTTAGTAACACAAATTTTGTTGCTATTATTTTTTTTTCGGCCTTGTTTGCCCATCACTATCGCATGATCATCATTTAAAACCACTTCAGTTTACAATGTCTTGGGGCCAAAAAATTGATAGCTGATGCTCTTGATTGTTCACACACACAGACAAGCACACACACAGGTCGCGTGGATGTCCATTTACATAAGTTCATCTCTGGGACTTTATACAGAGCCAATAAAACATTAAATCTTCCTATTTCATAAAAACTGCCCGCTGGCTGGACAATGTGACAGTGATGAGCAGCTGTAGAACTCACAGTCTACCGGTGAAACCCTGCTGGCAAACTTGCCGATTTTCCACTCTCGGTGAAAATACAATATCCTTTTTTTTTTTCCTTTAGAAGTTTCGTCCGTGGACTAGGGGGTTGTACGTCTGAGTGGTGCCACCGTAAGTCTGCAAAAAGAAACGAATACATAAAAAAAGATCTTAGAAAGTACAGAAGTCAAACCAAACTAAGCAATTACAGAAGAGTAGGCGCATAAATATTTCTGAGCCTTCGCACTTTTCGTCCACAGTAATCAAGAAGAACTATGATTAATGCATGCCACTGACTTGGTGCAGAAAAGTTTCATCATTATGCATGATAGCACCGAGAAAATTGGCACATTTCCAGACTGCATCCACTTCCATGATAGCTCAGTTATAAATAGAGACAAATGGATGTCAATGAAGTCTCATTCTCGAGGCAGAGTTATCAATCCGAGGGCGAGAGAGAGTTTATCTCATCTGGGGTTCCACTACCATTGGTTAACTTTAACCACAGACTCTTTCTTGTGCAATTTACACCTATAAGGCACTATGGATTCCTGATAGAACTGCAGTTGGCAATGTATGGTCACCCAAACCTTGATAGGACACACTGAATGCTAACTCTAGCTCATGCCTGCAAATGGTGCACAGTGCCACTGACCAACTTTCACCACAACCCTATAGCGTTTACATGTATGTACTCAAAAGACAAAAACTAGATACTGGATGGCAATGGCACTTGTGTGTTCTTCAATCACAAGTAGGGTATGGCATAGTACTGCTGATGGAATATGGCATTCATAGTATACACATAACATAATATAGGGAGCGTTATGTTTTGATTCAGCACGTCAGTGTCAAACCACAAACGCATTGGTGTCATCCCTTCCCTCCCAAAGTGTTAGTGTCAAAGTGATTTGGTGTTATGTTACTGCAAAACTGCATGTCACAGGCGACAAGGATGCAAATTATTCAGAAAGAGAAAAAACTGGTTCAAACTCTTGTACAAGAAGCACGGAAAAAAAAAAAACATGTCCCACAACAGTCCCGGGTTTTAGCGGAGGTGCCGTGCATTACTACTTGCCAATCCCAGCAAAGAGTTGCAGTTCATATTCAATCAGACTGAGCTGAAGCTGATTACTCAATAAATAAATACAGTGCTTGGTGTGTAGATTTTTGGAAGAAGGGTAAAAAAATACCAACTAGGAATGTTTACAAATCAATATTCATCACTAAGCAGGTATTGAAAGGCACACTCCGCTCAATCTTATAGAAACAGTAGATGGGCTCCAACAATTCCGCAAAATCCTCAAAATCCCCTGATAGATTTTGAAGGTTCAGGGAGGGTTAGAGTCACTGCTAAGGCTTAAAGTTAAGCACAGAGGATGCATGCATACAGGAACTTTAACAGAAGAGAAAAAAATTAGAAATTGGTGTCGTGGCAAAGCAAAAGTGCAGTGCAAAAACAATAATGGAATTGTACTACGGATGGCAAAGTACGCAAATGACAAAGGAGCAGGGTTACATTGACAGAAGTTGCCACCATAAGAAGGAAGCTGCCAAAATGTAAAGCACTGAAACAACGCAAGTGCAATATAATGAAGACAACCGGCAGAAAAAGGGGTTTGGAAAAGATCAAAATGTCATAGCCAAGACAAGGCAGATGAGAGGACAAAATGAAGACAAACATGCTGCAAACAAAAGCAAACACATGAAGTTTCCGAAGCAAAACTTAACATCAACAGACTGTTCGCACAATGCAAGAGTAGAAACTTAAGACATCAGGACGCTACACACTAAACACAGAAGTGGGACTCGGAAATGCAGGGTGTGGCGGCACAGAGATTTGAGAAAGCAGGACCTCAGTAAAGGGACAGTCTGACAAGGGCAGCAAGGAACATAAAGATAAAAAGTCAGAGAGGTCATTTTCTGCAAGAGTGAAAGGTCAGGTCCAGCTCACTCACCACAAGATTATATGCAAATCAGGACAGATGACAAAAACAGGATTATGAAGCAGCAATGCTAGGGGTCAGAGCAGACAAAGATCACAGCAAAACAAAAGCAAAAAAAAAGGGGGGGTCAAAAGGGTCAAATTTATAGCACACTTAGGCATGCACAAATTGAAAAAGTGAAGAAAAAAAAAAGTGAAAGGCGGTAGACTCGAAGAATGTACAGTGGAAAGTATACCTGAGAGGTGGTGCATTCATTCAACCAATCGGCTAGCTCATTGCATAGTATAACCATTGACATTAGGGAAGTTGGGCGCAATCAGTGCCTGGAGGGGGGAATGGATGGAACAAATAGCAATAACAACATGATGAGCAACAACATTATCCTTCAAGTGGGTCTCCTGGGAGGGAATGCAAGGAGAATATGGGGGGAGGGGTTAAAATATTCAGAAGTCAAAGGGGTGGTATGAAATAAAAGGAGAAAATATTGAAAGTCAAGCTTATTGAAGCACGATGGCCCAAGACTGATGGTGTTTCACGGTACATTTTATTTCTGGTTTCCATGGAAACCAAAATTATCCTCTTTCCCGATGGGCAATAAGCACATGACATGGCAAAACAAGGAAATTTTTTTTCATTTTCTGCTGGTTAAAGTCAGAACTGTCTCTACAAGTGCAGAGGTGATTTCCACCTCTATTTTCCAAAAAAAAACTGCCCAGGTGAACTTTGTAAAGGACACCTCTCTTTTTTTACAAACAGATCTGAACAAGTTTTCACTTCGGGAAGGATTTTGATTTAAGAAACCCATTTCTTCTGAATTGTTGGGGTCATTTTCAGCTGTGCTACCACGGCACTTATAATCAGGCTCTCTTTTTTAAACTCTTCCCAGCTTCAACCTGAGATCCCGTTTCACTGCAATCAACATGTGCATTCGGCAAAGGCAAGCTTTTCCCATAGGAGTATTCCAAAGCCAATTTGGGCCTTCCACATCAATTTTTTTTCTCTCTGGAAAGTGCAATCCACAACCACAAAAAGAAAAATTATGAATAAATCCATTTAAATACATTTGACAAAATACGGGCTGTTTTGACTGCTCGCATAAGATTCTTTTTTCAGGAAAAATGAATACAATTCAACTTATTTAAGTTGGCGAGAGTGTGCTGAGGTTTTGCAAATGGACTTGCACAACGGTGCATTTTTAAGAACCAAGCCATTATGACTGGGAGCAGGGACAGTGTTTTTAGAGCCAACTGAATGAGAGGACGGGGGGAGAGAAAAAAGGAGTATTTCAGATGATTCGACCACAAAAAAACACCTCCATTGTTACCATGACTTCATATCACATGCACCGCAAAGTACACACTGCAACCAGTTCTAGTTTGCTTCTAATTATGGCTGCAATTAAGGAAGCAGTTAACAAATCCAAAATCGCTGTCGCAAAAGTAGGAACTGCACAAATCTTTTCTAGTTACGAATTTCACGGTAACTTTTATTTTGTTCTTCAAGGTTTCACATTTTTTGGTCTGTGGGATAAAAGCAAACGTGGTTAGTGCAGTGCAAGCCAGCTACACACTACCATGAGTGCATAAGACAACAAGAAAATGGAATAAATAACATGTAAATCAAATAAAATAGTCCAAAAAGACGGCAATTAATTAAAAATGGATTATTCTAGTCTAAGGTGTGGTTACAATATCAATATGGAGATAAATATATTCAACAGAATTCTAGTTCACAACACTTGCCAGCCGTTACAAGAAAAAAGTGAAGAGGGGAGAATAAAAACCAAATATAGGTACAATGAATACGACATTACCTTCTAGAATTAAGATGCGAGGACCGAGCGTGAACATTGCAAAAAGGGGGGAATTATCGGGAATGAAGAAAAGAGAAAGAGAGCAGAGATGGCATCAATCCCTCTGTTTGTTTTGGTTGGAACCTTTCTACCTTGTTTTTCTTCTCCTTGTAATTTTTTCTTTTTGGGTTTGTGGGCAAATCCTTCCAAGTTCAACAACGACAATAAATTTCGTCCATTTATTTTTCGGCAAAAGCTACAATTGGAGGGGAAAAAACATTTGGATGTTTGTTTTGCTTTTAGTGTTCATACAAAGGTACCGAACGTTTCAACTATCTCTAGGTTAAGTGAATAAGAGAGGAGACTGCAGGTTTGTGTTTTTGGTTTTGTTTCTGTTTTTTCCGGAGGGGGGATGTATCCTAATCTGATAATACCCTGAAGCAGATTCTTCCTTTTGTGACAATTGAGCAGAAGTTTAGGGTATATTCTCAAGAAGGCAAGAGTCCAATTTCCGGAAAATAAACAATTATGATTCACTTCATTTCATGAAAAACAGGGCAAACCATCCACTACATGCTTCAAGCATCCATCTTTGCAGGGCAAAGGTTACTCAATCTTAACATAAATTGTATTTTCAGGGCAGTACATGTAATCTTGTCCTATTAAACCTTCAGAACTGAACAATTTTTTTGTTACTATTCATTTATTCATTTTTTTACCTGCCCCATCCCGTAGCTGTTTGGTTGTGGGCTGACAGCCGGCACAAAGTTGCTGGTCATCGCATTCTGCTCGGCCTGAGTCGTGGAGACCGCATAGAGGTCCATGGGTCCCGGGCTACTGTTGACGTTGAAACCACTGCGGCTGTTGACTGGGGAGGGGGACGGGGCATAGCTCTGCTGGGCATAGGGGGAGTTCATCACTGCAAAAGGGGCAAGGTTATCAAAACGAGATCGTCAAAAAGGGCGAAAATGACGGTCTGCTCAGGACACTCCCACCAGAAGACTGGTAAATCCTTCTCTCCAAAACGTTAACAGCTGCACTTACTGAATGCTGAGATTTGAATCCTTTGCACATTTTAATGCCTAATGATTTGACGTGGTAAACTCAGGATGGAAACTCAATGGGAAAACATCCTGTGGTATGCAGGCTCACTTCTTATTCCAATAGGAACACTGGTACTTCAAAATGGACTAGATATCTTCTGATTTATATGCTGTCCTAAAGCATCTGCACATTTTCAACCAATGAATTTTTCAAAGCTGTAGGCTGGACAAGAAATTCAACAAACATACCACAGGATTTCCCCTCCCCCCCGAAAAAAAAAACTGAAGAAAAAACTGTCACACTTGGCATTGATGAAGGATGAGGTTTTGTCAGCACACTACTCTCTACTGAAATGATCTATGAGTAACAAAGGAAAGACACGCAAACTACACACACTAAGTGTTAGGACTATAAAAAAAAAAAAAAACAGGAAAAAAGAAATGTCTTGTGGACAACAAACTCGATCAAGCAGGATCGCTAAATCCATGCAAGGTTTGTAACGAATGGGAGATGTTAATGAAGCAGGCTCCGCTGGTTAGGTCATTCCAGAGGTGCGTGAAGATCCTTAAAGACTCTTTTACCCGGACACTCACAATTATTAAAAGCATGGGTATTTTAGTATTCCATTACATCCCAAATGCATGGATATAGGCATCCTTAACTCATACGTATCAATCCCACAGAAAGTACATGGTGAACGTACATGTACATTTCAGTTGAATTTGTATTTGGGTAACCACAACTACGCTGAAGCCATTGGAGGACTGTGCCTTAACCTGACAGTTACTAAGTGGTAGCAATAAAGACAGCTAAAGAGGCACCAATCTTTGCCAAA
Organism: Acanthaster planci; assembly: GCF_001949145.1. The sequence continues at coordinate 205,985 of NW_019091527.1, forward strand.
TGTTTCCATGGAAACCATGCAAATTGTGGGAGTGTGTTTATGACATCTGGAGTGGATAGTACTACACTTGAGAAAAAACAACACAGACCTATAAAGGGACTGACCTATCTACATGTTCTGTTGACTTATCTGGGACAAAGAGGAAGGTCTATTTCTTCCTCCGTGTCTGGGACAACACAAGGACTCTACCAATTAGCGATGTCTTTACAATGTGAACCTAGTTACTCTGGCAAAATGGAGTATAACATTTAAGTGATATTTCTTTGCTATGGTTACAATGGTAACTATTGGAGGAAAACCACTGTGTAAGGTTCTTTTGGGGGTAACGTGTGAAAATAAAGGGGTGTCCATTTGTAGTGGTTTGTGTGTCTGTCTGTGATGGTATGTTTTTACAAGGGTGGCATGTCACCACGCGTCATCTCGGTCTAGAGGTTGTACTAGTAGTAGATGCAACATTACCAGCAGCCTGGTGGTACTCCCGGTTGTAGTCGGCCTGCTGGTGCTGAGTCACCGCCGTGCCGCCATCCGTCCGGTTATGCGCGTTGGCCGCTCGCAGGGTCGCGGCAGGCGCCGCGGGCCCCGCCGAGCCGTAGTCCGGGTACGAGTACGGAATGTAGCCGCCGGTGCGGCGTTGGTCCACGGCCGGCTGCAGTCCGTGCGGCATGACCGCATAGCCGCCAGGATAGGCGTGCAAGCCTGGGGAGGCGATACAGACAGACTTGTCAAGCCCTGTCGTCTTCAGGTAGGTCAGCTGTTCATTGGTGTTTTCTGTGAATTGTACACGGGGTTCACATGTTTGGTTTATCACAACTCATCAGTTACACAACTCGGAGGGGTGCTCCTTTTTTCCATGTTTATTTTAAGCAAAAAAATGAAGCTACATGGACACACAACTCAGTGGTCGAGCCCACTGCGATTTCTGTTTGGCAGCATGCATGACATTGAAAAACAAAATTATGATCTGAACTTGTTTTTTTTCTCTCTCTCTTAGGCCTTGACAGTACAAGTGTGCATACAAGGATACACACAGACAAGCCAATAGAAAAACCAACCCACACCCTGCATTAACATCTTATTGGTGTTTAATGAATGTGTCTTAATACTTTAAGTGACAACCTTGGTTGCCTTGGTGACATTAAAGATTATATGCCAGGCAGGCAGCTTTCTGAAGCAATATGAAACGTGCCGTTGAATAAATCATTCAGGAATTAAACAGCATCATTTCTATTCTTCCATATGGCTTGAAGTACCAATCACACCACTTTCTTCAGACGACTTTTATACATTCCAGGAAACTATTTTTCTGTCTTGTCATTCAGTAAGTAAATAGGTTCAACGTGGACAATTTGACCGCCCATTTCTCTTAACCAATGCAGATGCAAATGAAACCCCATTCAGAGGAGTCAAACACCGTCTCCACATCATTACAGAAATATACCCATAACTCTACAACTTAAGAGTTTATCATATATGGGACTTTCCCAGCTAAATTCCAACCGCAGATTTTCCATGGCCCCAGAAACATTTAATCCAACTGATCTGACCATGTGCGCACAAATAGAGGAAGTAGGAAAACTATCCCTTTTTCTAAATTTAACAAAGCAAAAAAAAATATTTCAGAACAACCGTACACTGCTATACAAATGTTCAGGACACAAATAAAGCAAAACACATCTGTACATCAAATAAAAAATTCAAGAATTCTCAACTGATGCCACATCAAGTCCACAGGGTGACATAATCAGTTTTGGCCTTTTGGTACCACAATTTGGAAATGCAGGACTACACTTTAAGCCAAGCTACTTTTCAACAGTACCGTACAAACAACAAAAAATTGCCACTCGCAGCTGTGTTCAAGTACAAATTGGTAGGGTAGGATCTTAAATTAAATTGAACTGTTCCAAAACTTTCCCTCTCATGCTCAACAGACGGGAAGGCATATTAATGATTAACTGGTGTATATATGCCATGTAGCCATGTATACATACGAGCACTGAATGAAGGTCTGGGTATTAATGTTGACAATAGAGTACCGAAGTGTGACGTCACTGTGAACCAGAAAGTGTAGTGCAAACAAATGGCGTACGCGTGCGTGTTGGTTCGCGCGCTGATTCTCGCTGTAATGCCTTTTACACGCACAATTATGCGCGTGACGTAGTCACTTCAGTACTCTATTAATGTTGACAATTATACACTTCCAACAGCTAACGTTTCTCGATCTATTCAATGAAACAGTCAATTGAGCAGCAAATAAGATTTGCCACGTTCTGCAACAAGTTGATCTAGTGTCTACCGGAAATCACAACGATTCATTGTTCAATGCAGTCCTTAACTAAGACAAAAGTACTGAGGCATCTTCTGTGCTTGAAGGAAAATGTTAGCAGTACAGCTCAGTAAACACAGTGCAGGTTTAAACACCACCAGCGGAAAAGGATATTAAACAAAAAATGACAAATGGCAGCCATGTTCCCTTCAACGTTTCTAACCGGTGAGACAGCCTGCACAGAGGCTGTCAGCTCACACTGACTGACAATTCCTGACGACCATGGCAGCAATTGTGGAAACACCCAAAGACATCTGTCCAGTCAGATGGCTTTCTCCCCCAATGTATGAATATTGATGAACCGCCACAACACAAGTACAAAACATTCTAACCAATCAGTGTTCAGCAAAGCTGCCCCATAGGTGATGGCAATAGCAATGAGCAAGGGATGAAAGCCTAGTCAACTGACAAAACCATGCAGACATACTAATGTCACTCGTCAGTGTGTTAGATTTTGGGGGGTGGAGAGAACACAGACATCCCCCTCCCCAATTGAGAAGTATTGTGAGTTTGTAAGAAGAGAAAGCCCGCTGGGCAAGACAGTGGGCAGAAATTCAACATTTAACAAAACATGACAGAACTGGGCTTATGTTATTCACATTCCATGCAGTGAAATCATGTATGCAGTAATGCCAGCAATGTCATTTCTCTTTTCCAACAGCTGTACAATTATCATAGCATTTCCTCAAATTCCATAAAATTGTCCCAGATGGAGGTTTACAAGCCTTTCTAGATGTGCAGATGAAGTTCTGAATGGGAATCTATGAGGTATTTTGCATTATCCCTTTTTTGCAGGACCAAAGAACACCAAAACCATACCGCATTTCCTCCAACTGATTTTCACTAATTTGGAGCAAAAACAAGACCCGACCCCCCCAAAAAAACTCCAGAAACAACCACATCCAAGCAATGTCCCCTAGAGAAACCCCCCCACCACCACCACCACTGTTCCTCTGCCCACATCTCCTTTCCACTTCCCCTCTTCCTTCCCCACCAAAAGTATCAGCGTTAATACTGTTTAAGGAGAGTGAAGCTGGATTAAGAAGTTGGTCATTCCAAGAGCAAAGCACGATGCAGTTAGGCATGATGACAGGCCACACCACGTGAAAGAATCACACACGACATCACAGGGTTCTCCCGAACGCAAAGCAAATTTCATGACGCCTGGCCCTACTTAACATTCATAAATCTATCCTTGTGCATTCATTATGCTTACTGAATTTGAGGTTTTTGCCATTAATTTGAGACACTTCTCAAATCTAACCGATCTTTCCCAAAGGATCTTACTTCAAATAAAAGAATAATTGTTCCCATTCTTATTTCGTGAGTTAAAAAGGGAGTTTACCCAACTAATCCTTGATACCAGAGGCTGGGTCGCAATAAGGATATCCGGGCTATGGCTTTGGCCTGTGATACACAAAACGATGCCCGTTTCAGATACAGCCTAACACTAAAGATGACAGATCACAGAGGTTCAATGGGAGATTCTTGATATAAGACCAACAGACCTCAACAAAGCACACTTCCCCACTGAAGAAAACAATTCCAGCTATTGAAGCTTTTAAAACTTTCAGGTGGACTTGAATGCTTGTACAGCGCAATGTCAAAGATTCAATTTAAAAGAAACAAAACAGCAAATTTGGGCAACTTTAGCAAAATCCTCGGGGAGAACCCTGTTCAAGACACACGCAACCTGAACACTCTGTATCTTCTTCCATAACCACGGTAACCGTTTACCTGGTGCACTGTGGTAGCTTGCATAGCCACCCCGTCCGGTGGAGCGCCCTCTACTGGCTGGCCCACGCTGGTGTCCGGGGGTAAAGGCCGGCGAGGCCCCGCCAAACCCTGGGCACAAGGATTGTGGTATGCACGCACGTACACCGTGATACAAGTTCAAGGTTCAAGGTTGAAAAAAGGTTGGTTGTCGTGAAGGCAATACACAGTTCACTTTTCAACTTCAGTTTGAACATTTTGTCCTTTTCTTCAAAAGTCATTCCACATGAAAAAAGTTACAGCACACTTGTATACACAAATTGATGTACAAATACACAAGCGAAGAGTACACACCAAAAAGACAATATGAGTGAAACACACAGAATGAACATGTATCGCAGGATCGCTTCCAGGAATTTTTACTTTGTGTTTCTCATCTCCTCTCTCTCTTGTATTTTCCATTTTCAACCCTGTTTGATTTATTTGGGGGAAATCTTCTCTCATCTGGTCAGGCTTTAGGTTTGGGTGAGCCAACTCAATATTCAATTCTCATGCTTTGACAAAAATCCTCCCTGCTCAAGGAGTACGGGCACACGTCAAGGCAAGGACATGCAGATGTGACAGATTCCAATTATTGTCACAAGCAAACCTCGCGGGGGAGAGGGGGATGCTTCTTGGAAAGACTGACATTTACATCACACAATTGAAAGTCACAGAAATGTAATATTAATCATGAACACAGATATGTGAGTTAGATTCGAATGCACACTCCTCGATTCTGAAATACAAAACATCATTTGTAGATCTGATCAACCGTTTCTCCAGCAAACTGGGACCACTTTGAATTAGGTTAACCAGGCGACCATTTATGCATGGAATACATGTTTGATTAGAATGCCAAATACTTTTCTCAGTAAGACATACATGTACACGGACAACACACGAACAAGGCACACCTAAATAACCATTAGCATACACGGGCCACCAAATGTAATAATTTGAAGGGAAAAAAATGGAAAAACCTCAATGCAAAGACCTGAGCTTCTCAGCAAAACTGTTTGGCATAGGGGCATCCTTGAAAAGAGTATCCATCAAAGGACATGCAAGCAACAACCGTTTTCATCACACAGACACCATGTGAATCTTCCTTCCAATAACTACCGGTACATAGCCCAACTGTCTCTCCACCCATCAAGTGTGTGTTTCTATGCCAACAATTCCATGGCAACAAGCCTTAGCAACAGACCTCTCAGGTACATTGTAAGCCAGTGTGAACACTTCCAGCAAAGTCCACTTTCTGATCATCTCTTCGAACCACTTCTTGTCTACTATCGTAATGGCGTAAGGAAAGTTAGTTCCATATTTTTGCAGCAAGAGTACCACTGGTGTCAAATGACATGCAAAGTTTCACTCACCGACAGCCATGAATACATTATATTGCTAACTGGCAATTTTTGCAGGAGAATTTGTTTCATTTCTCAAATTCTGTATATTTTAAACCATGTATCACATTTCTTTCATCCATTTTCCCCGGTCGATTTTTAGCCAGAGACAGGCAATGTCCATTTAATGAGACAAAATGAATTTTCAGCGAAACCATCTCCAACAGCATTTCTTTAAACCACTGTTGAGCTTTATGTGTAACCCAAGCCCCCAACTACAGACAATGCATGTATGAAGCCAACACAGAGCTGTATATCCACCATCAAGACTGAATTTAAAATCGTTCATCACTTTTAACACATCTCTCCAACGAAAAAGGCGCAAGATACATCACACAACGACCAAGGCTTTTTCCCCTCCACTTTTGCAGCAGCATCAAATCAAATCCTACATAAGTCACAGGAATTCCCCAAATACTTTAAAGTGTCTCCAGACGGTCGCAGATGGACTATCAGTCACTAATCCTTGAAGATTACATTTGAAGAAAACAGGAGATTTATTTATTCAGACAGAGTACACTGCCAATCACACGGCAAGGATTGCTTCTTTACAGGTAAAATACCACTGGGTCTTGACTCACAATGGAAAGAGAAACCATTCTCCGCTGAATCACAGGGAGGAATTTAAAGTGGCTATATGTATGCATCGAGTATTCAAGTAAAGCGTTTTCGTGTTTAATATGGAAAACTGGTCCATTTCAGAAAAAAAAGCATACCATTAAATCCTTGTGCACTTCTTAGACTCACTTTTACATGAGTAGTTTTCCCCAAAAGGATTTTTAAATGATCCGAGTCTTCAGTGTAAAGCTTCAATTCAAACCAACAGAGTGAAAACAACTACATTCTAAACACTACAAGCCCAAGGAAGGGTTTTTTCTAATTCGCTACTCAGCTACCATGGTAATGGTTACTAAGGCTGACAAACGCTCTGAGCCAATCAGGTGACAAGTCATGCAACATATGCAAATGATAAGTGAAGCGTGACAAGAATTTCTGAGCAGGATTCCAAAACACTGAGACACACATTTTCTTGATGAACAAAGGTTTGGGTTCAATATCACTTGAAACATTCTATTTTTGTAATGTAATTTTCAAAATCACTTGTCTGAAAAAACATGGGCCAACATGCAAATATGCTGAACTTCTGCTTTTTGAAAACTCACGTCGGGCAGAGCAGTTCCTTCTTTTTCTCAATGTAATGGAATCACTGGTATATTATGATGTGACATTGGCAAAGGTCCAAAAGACAAACTAGACAGGTTTCAAAAATGAGAACTTACCACTAAAGTACGGGGTGAAGGGAGGGTAGGCAGGAATCGACCGACCGAATGCAAAATTGGCTGGATAACCTGTATCGAGAAAAAGGAAAAGAAAAAAACACAAGAAAGAATATGTAACTTAAGGTCAGATCAAAAAATTAAATATGAAATACATACATAACTCTACCCATCATCTCTCTGTACCACATCCTATCTAGCAACACATGTACAAACAGCTAAAAAAAGGCCACAAATTTCTCCCTCCTAGAGAAACACTGATAGACCACAAGTAAAGATATCAACATCATCTTTGCTTCATGCTTTATCGTAACGACAAAGAAAGAAAAAAAACCAAGATGGCAACAAATCTTCCGTGCAACAAAAACTAATTCCACATCCATCAGACATTTGCAGCGAAAAAAAAAAAGGGGAAAGGTTGACCACAGAAGGCAAAACATCTGCCAAAATTTCCTGCCGCTCTGGCAGCTAATTGGCCCGTTGAAGGCAGGATTAGATCCCACAATGAGATCAATGGGTGCCGCAGCGCTTCAAGGCAATACATTTTAGCAATGGGATAACTTAAAGCGAGAGCCTTGTCGAGTAACAACAAAAAATTGATTTTTTTTTTAACACCGGTCGTTAACACTAGACAAACTCCTGCTAAAGCCAACGACTCAACTGCAAACTCAGAAAAAGCTGAACGATGTCAAAACCAAATGCAACAAAAGGCATGATTCTTTCCTTCCTCACAAAAGAAATTACAAGTATTTCTACACATCAAAATGAGATATAAGTTTTGTAGACTGCCACCTTTTACATCTTTTTAAACCACAGTGGCATGACTTAACATGCAAGATTATCTATTAGAAGTCAAATTCCCCCTTTCAACAAGCTCCAAAACAATGAAAAGAAGGTTCTAAGTGACCTTCTTTAAAATGAAGTTGACATGAGCTATTCAAAAAAAAAACCCAGAAGCTTGACAAAAGGGTTGATTTGTTCTGTCTCTATAAGAACCAAAGGCTTAAAGCTTTTTTTTCAACTGTCTCTGACGGCAGTACTATTCTCAAAGACAGTCCAAGGAGTTGTCAAATGTCCCCAAAAACAAGACCACATGACTTCCTCTCAGAAAGAGAGAGCAAAGTTTACACAACACTGCTGCTCTTCCACGTAAAAGGCTCCAACAAGAAAGGCACAGATTTCACATGTTAAACACAAAGTTTTTTCACACGACAAACATACAGCAGAGATGAAAAAACACTTTTGCTTTTCACTCTTATAAAGCTCAACAATGAAATAAAGACCAAAAGGAAAAGATACCTAAAAACACAAGACATTGCCACAGATCGTAAAAGAAGATTACAATCACACAAAACTGTTATGATGACAAGTGCGAAGTTTGATTAGCGTGCTAGAACTTAATGATTGGCTAAGACATCAAGGGAGTCTTGCAAGGACTAGGACTCCATAGTAAAAACAGGAGAAGATTTGCTGAGGTCATCACAACAAATTTACAGTCAAGTAAGTGAGAATCACTGATTACCGAGCTAAACTAAGACTAGTCAACTAGCCCACTGATTTGAAAGATGAGAATAACTGTGTCTTGAACTGAGTGGACAGTGTGATCTCAAACTGGTGCATTTCTGATTGCTCATTTATGAGCTAATTGGTGGGAAAGTAGTGAACTACTGGCCAATTAATTGATGGAATGCTTACTAGACTGATAAATCATTTCAATAAGAAGGTAAGTATTTCATTGAGTGATTGTGTGTTCATAGGGTATGTGATATGTTGTCTGTGATGAATGCTTGGTCTGTGCAGATGTATGAAGGTACATGTAGAAAAGCAAAGATAGTTTTACGACCTTTTGCTGAATTACTGATTGGCGTTGACAGACTGATTAAATGACTGATTGAAATAATTGATTGAATGATACAAGGGCATGGCGTGTTTCACTGAATGATTTGGCGAATGATTTGGATTGAGTGACCAGACACTGATGGTCCACTGTGATCCACTGTGATGATTGGCACAGTGAGCTGACAAATGGCTGGACTGGGATGCCCAGGGCTGTGGGGGACCCACTGGTAGGGACAAATAGCGAAAATGAAGACACACAAAACTGAAAGCCCTGGGCCAGGAACTTGCCTTTGACATTAGGGACAGACTCCAGGAGAATCGGCATGGGAGAAGATAAGCCTATTGAAATAAGACAGGTGTGGGGGGAAATCATGTCACAGTTGTAAGTATAGGGCAATTCCTCCATTGATTAATTTTAAAAAAAAACAATAATAATAATAAAATACATGTAAAACAGGGACGACACAAAATAGACAGTATCTCTCCATTCTATCAATAGTTCCAACATGGAGTTCTCCGTCTGATTTCCTCCTTCCTGTACGCCGAAAAGCTCTTAACACTATTGTCCTAAGAAGCATTTTCATATTATTAAAAAGACAAAGAGAAAGACAGCCTTGATATTTGTCAGAGAGAACTTTCCTTATTTTCTTACACTCTACTTTGATTGAATTTTGAGCCTTAAATACAGTCAACCAAATAACAGAAATGGGTCTGGTGCCCTAATGACCTCAAACTATAAGCATTGTATTTCACATGTGTTTCACCTACATCTTCAGCCAGAAGAGTTGAGAACAAAATGTATTAGAAGAGTTTGTAACCTCAAACAGTAGTAATATAAAGACTGGTTAATGTACAATAGGACAAAGGTCATGGCCTTCGAATAACAACAAACCACATCCATTCTAAAAAGCACGTAGCCGATTACACGTCATTTACAACACCAAAAGCTCGGGAAAAATGCTGCGTTTCTGCTTTAAAGTTAACTGACGCTCACTAAAAAGTTTGAGCCAAGACAACTGTTGACCCTTTCAAGTGGCATTTTATTGCCAAAGATAAAGAGAAAACGAAGGGAGGATTTAATCAGTTTCGTGCAAGGCTTGTTGACACAATCCAAACGCACATCCCATTCAAACAGCCTGTCAGTCAAATACAACTCAACTGAGAGTGCCCCCCCCCACCCCGCAATATTGCTTCGTGGGTTAAGAAAACCGACATCGAGGCAAAGTCGGAGGCTTTACTCTACCCGACTTGATGCCGTTTGGGATTAAAACCAGCCCGTCTGCTCCCCAACAAAAATATCCCTTCAATTAGAAAATGTGGCAGTTGAAAACACCCCTGCAACAGGACTTCCAGTTGTTAACAGCGATTTTTTTTCCCCCCCAACTAGACACTAAGATTCAGGGGTAATAATACTTTTTTACTTGTTCTAACACGAAAAAAAAAAGGTTTGAGTTGCAAAAAATCAAAACAGGTTTCTTATTTCAACCAAAATGCATAAAATAGCATCAAATGAAATAATTCTGAGAAAAGGGATGGGTTCTCACTTGCGTTGGCGCAGGTACCTTGTGCGTAAGGCGTCCACGGCGTAACTGGATCAACAACAAAAGAATGAAACAAAGAACACAAAATAAGTTCTCAGCTTTTCCCCAACTTTTGTGAAATGGCATGGAAACTCAGTTCACTGCATGACCCCACCTCCCATCCCTACCATTTCACTTAAAAACAGTCAGGCACCCCTGACAATGCATCAAGAAAGTCTGGGCACGTTTCGGGGCACAAGACCAATATGGCCCCCATGGCCCAGTGGGGCAGCGGGATTTCAATCCATGACACTCACCATACATGCCATACATGTTCCTCATGAGTGCTGTCCTTTGGCGTAGTTGGTTCTGGGGCATCATGACCTCTTTGGGTTGTGCTTTCTTGGTCTCGACCTATAACCAGAATGGTGGGGAAAAGAGTGACACAAAGTTGCTGCAACTGAGAATCTCATGAAAATAAGGCCTCATGGCTACAGAATGCAGGCTGCAAAGCGATTACATTCTGTGAATGAAAATAAAAACTTCTAGTTTTGGCAAAGCCATGCCAAATAGAAAGTCCATAAATCTTGAATGTTTTTACAAAAGATCTGGAAATCCCAGACAAACCCCGGCCGAGGTTAGGAGGTTCTAAGCTCCACCACAGAGTCAGTGTCCATTCAAAACAATTTACTCACAAAGCAAAATTAAATCGAAATCAAACAGAGACACGACACAAATCAATTCTGTTTTTTAGCAAAAAGCATGAACTTTTAAACAAAGTTAAACATTTTGGAAATTTAACCTAAAATGGGGAGGGAAAAAAAAGGAAAAGTTCTTTACAAACAACCGCCACCTCACCATTTTGTCTTTGACTTCATGGTAGTGCATCTCACAGATTTTGTTCACATCATCCTCAGTTTCCATGACGACAAACCCAAAACCTGCAGGAGGACAAAAAGGGAATGGGGAAAAAAACAATTGGAGCCAGATTATTTTTTTTATCCAAGAGATGTTACACAAGTCACACACAAAAAACAGTTTCACATTTTTTCAATACAAAACACAGTTTGTACAGCCTGTAGCATAAACACTAAAAAATAATGTGCAAAAACCAAAAGTATTTTCTTCCCCAGAAATTTCGTACTGTTGTTACAGAAATTGCCTCATTTTCCTCAGGCAAAATAAATGCATGTATGTATGGTCTGCGGGGAAAAAAAATTCCGTCAAGAAAGGTCTGTTAGAATTCTGAATGGAAAAATGGGTATCTGATCGTTAAGTTAATGAAGTCATGATTTCATTCACAGATAAAATCTTTCCACTCACATGAATCATGCCATCTGGTATCACTTTGACATGAAATTTCACTATTTGAAGTTGGCTGATACTATCAAACATCTCAAGCAATGACAACTGCTACAGGCACTAACATTAACTAAGACTGCAGAACATGTCTGGGCATGTTGTATTAAGTGTCTCTTAGCATCCAAGTTAGGAGATTACATGTCCTCAATGTGAGTATACTGCCCTCAAGTGGCACAAAACTGAAGAGCCAACTATAAAAAATACAAAACAAAAACCTGCACTGAATGATTCACTTGATTTTGAAGCTGTGAGGACTCGAAGTACATGTATTACCATTGGCACAAAAAAAAACCTGAGATAGAGATCATTGTGAGAGCTTAAATCAAGCTGCATTACCTGTGGACCATGGGTAGAATGAATGAATTCCCAGGCAACAGACGTGTCAGACCAAAACTATCACAGCCAACTGTGGCCGGTACGTACCCCAAACTTTATCCATCATTTTATACTCGCAACCACAAGTCTGTTTAGAGAGTATCGGAATACGCTGAGGTGGTGTGGACAAAACCAAATTTCAGCTGGGTCCACACACTGGCCCCGTTCTATCGCGAACCGGCTAGGTCCCATGCGCAGACGGATTCCTTATAGCCCCGCTGGCTACAGAAATATGTACACATGTGGCTCTATTAGTTTACGTGCACATTTTTCGACAGGTTGAATTTACTCTGCACGGAGTGTGGGAGAGGAAAAGGAAGCATTCCGGCGATCTCACAAAAACAGACGGCCATTGTTGTCTCTCTAATGGGGAAGGTAAAGTTTGCTGAAGGACGGCCCAGCCAACAAGACTGGGGATTACATCATTAAGCAGAATCGGTGTTACACTGTTTGAAGGTACAGGCTGAACAAAATTAGAAAGGAAATTGTTGCAGGTAGGAACGTAATGCCTGTCAATTTATTTTGTTAGCTGCATTTACAGCAGACGCGGATGCTGCATGCAGACTTTGTGAGAAAGGCTATTTGCAGTGAATTCTGCAGGTACAGAGCCGCCATATGCTCAAAGCATTTGCATGAGTCATTTTGAATTTGACATTATGTCACTTAACACTTTCAAATTCACTTTAATGCACAGAGCAAACAAATGTCCCCCAATCGTACTAACTTATGACACACATCTACTACTGGGGCCTTGTCAGAAAAAAAAAACACATCAGAGAAAAATGACGCTCATTTCTTGTCAAACACAGACTGTGCATCATTATCATACACTGTTAATTACAAGCTGTTCCACGACACCACGGCAGAAGGCAAGCGGCAGGGAAAAAGCCATGTACGTATCACTCAGTAGAAATGACTGAGGCGTTATTCCACCACCATGTTCCATAAATCGGTGGGTAGGATCAAAAAGAACACATCCATATTCATCAAATTAACCATCAAGTAATATATTCAGAATGACTGGGGGAGTGGTCTTCATGGTCAATTGATCTATTTTGGGTTTCATTTTATCGTACCATGTTCAGAACGGAAAAAAAAACTTTCCAAATGGGTTAAGTTAATTTGGCAACAGTCATAATTTCATCACAGCCATCAATTATTAACCCTTACATTTCCAGTGACGTACATCCGGTATAATGGTCATTAAGTGAAAGCAATGTGCAATTCAGCTATCCATTCGGCGAATCCTTTCCAAACTCCTATTTTTGAAAATGCCAAAATCAAGAAAATTTGAAGGCCGGTTTTTAACAGACCTGATACAGCTACACAGGTTTGCTGTGTAATATTGTAGGAGACATGAAATCTTCGGACTCGGAGGCCATGTAAGAAATCCATGCATGTATTAAAAACCCACAATTCCTTATCCTTTTTGAATACAGTTTTCAGAAGATATCCAAACAAATGGTTAATTTAGATGGCAAATCCAATTCAACCCGTCAATCGGATAATTATCTGGTCTCTATTTTTGGGAGGTGGGAAGGCAGATGCTTTTGTGGCATTTTTCAACAAAAGACAGAGCACTGTGCAAACGAATGGAGTGTGCGCATTACGGACGGGCGTTTACACAAAAAAGTTCCAAATCCAGTTACAGATTTTCTCAAATGTTTAAGTGGAACTGTTCCTTTTAGAGGTTTGACTTTTGATTAACGCAATCTGATGTTCATTTTTATTGTAAATGATGCTTGGAAGATGTAATCTGATTTTCAGAACACTTACCGGCAAATGCTCGGTCATATCAAAGGAATACCATAAATTCATCACTGGAACTTTGTGTCATTTATTTGCGTTGTATGCAATTTGTTGTGTTTAAAGTTTTCAATGACACTGTGGTAAGGGCAGGAGGTTGACACATTTTAACGTTTAAACATTATGGGAAAGTGTTCTAAACATTTTTCAACTGAAATGTAAATGCCCATCCTTGGCGCAAGCATTCATTCACATGCTGGTTCTCACAATAATGCCTTTTACACACATAATAGTGACCATGACATATTCACCTTGATACTCAGCAGACGGGGAGGCATTCTGACTGAAGACTTTTCAACCCAATGAGCAAAGCCTCAAGTCCATTCGTTCACAATCATTTTTGTGCACGTTAACAAATAAGGTGGCTCTTCTGTCCCCCCCCCCACACTCACAAATGCCTCCTCATAAACACGCAAAATTAACAGAGTACATCATGTATTTTGATAACGATGAATAAAAGAAAATTTGTGAAAATGACATCAAGAAAAGCAAATGACTGCGAGTAAAAAGTTTTCCACTGAATCTACCATCTTAAGCACTACAGCACCTACACTGTGACTTAGAGGAAAATGCTGGCAGCTTTGGGCAAAGTTATTCAGCCAAGATGCTGAGAAATTCATGTTGTATTTTTGGTCCCAACCTGGGGGCTCTGTGACGCACGGAAACAACTCCAATACTTATTCATAAATGCATCGAACAATGACTACCTTTGGTACTTTTGAGGCCTCTTTTCCTCGTGCTGTCAAGCACTGAGCCCTATTTTTCAGAGCGATCAACCGCCCTCCTCACCAGCAAGTCATTGAATGGCCAGAACCGATGCCACTGGAAGTGGGCAGGGGGCGGGGCTTGACAAGGAGATCAATATCCCTTCAAAGTGGCCATTGTATTCAATTAAAACACGCGTGATGAGACACACGCTCCATGCAATTAGCGAGGGCCTTGTGTGACCTTCAACAAGGGCACGTGAGAGGCACTCCCAAACCAATATGTTAAGAGCAGAACGTGCACGGTACCGCCGGTCCCTTATTAAAAATTGATATGAAGGCATGCACAAAGGATTGTCCAGCAATATAACCAGGTAATGTTGCCATTTGTCATTCCTGCATCCCCGCCCCCCTTCCTGTATTTCCCATACCGCAAACACTTTTTGTAAAGACTGCCTTGTGCGTCATTGTGATTGTTATTCCGTGAAAGGATCATATTGCATAAATGATCATAACGGGCGACAATCCCCAAAATGTTCCAGCCTCCTGTTAATGTGACGATTTGATTAGTGTGAGTAGACCCAACATGGCAGACGGGACAGTGCGTGTTTGTGGCTCCTGTTTTTATAGGGCCAATCGCTAGACACGAGTAACAGTAAACCTCCAGTCCAATATTTACACACTGGCGATTCAGCGAAAATTGGCAGTTTTCCCAACATTATTGCCCTCCCCCCAGTTCTTATCTATCGGTGGGGAATAATTCAAAAGGAAAACAATACTGTGATTACATCGACAGGGAGATGGGAATGTTTAAACAGGAAGGCAAGTACAGGGAGAGGAAAGACGATTGAACAACCATTTTGGCCACCACACCTCCCCAAAATGGCTGTACAAGACAGGGGCATGCCCGTTTCTTCTGACACAAGACAGGGGCCTTCCCGTGCAGTAGACATAATTCCCGTTCAGATTGATTTTTTTTTCTTTTTTTTTTCTCCTGATGCCTCTGCCCCTGTTTGTTAAACCAGTGCCACGGAAAATCAAGTTACTGCTGTATGAAAAGGCAGAGCACAGCGTCCATTGTGCGAGAACAGAACCGACGAAAATATGAGGTTGTTTTCCCCCCTCTGAGTGCTGAGGTTCATGGTGCGCACTGCTACCGGTGGCTGCTGGGCAATGACCGATGACAAGAGTACCTGCGTGTAGGTCACTGATTATTTCATGGCCTTGACCTTGGAATTTTTTTCCCCAAAGCGTGGGGCAGCTGCACAACTCAAATGCCACATGATCGGCGGCGCACAATGACCGTTTAATGGGGGTAGTTTTTTGTGCGGTAACTCGCTACATAATACTGGCTTGTACAGCTAAGCATTTATTGAAAGGCATAGACATCAGCTGAATTTGCAAGGATGGGGTGAAACCAGGCAACAAAAAACATGTCATTCACAGCCAGCAAGGAAGGTGATGATTTTTGTGATGTGCGTAACGGACTTGAAGTGTGAACAACTGTATGCTTGGAAGTATAAAAAAGTAATCTCGTCTTCGGATTTGTTTGATTTTGTATTTGTCAGATATTTTTCTGTTGAGGTCTGATAAATAATGATAAGATATTCCAGACAAGACAAACAAATTTGTCCCCCAGGCATAATCTTACAGAGTGCCAGGCCAAAAACCTTTGCTTGTCGGTATGCTTTCCTGTTATGGTTGCTTTTTCTTTTCTTTTCTTTTCTTTCCTTTTGTTCAATCTTTCTTAGAGATAGCTCCGGTTGTGTAAACTGCAAAATACAACGGGTCATGCTTTAGGCATTTACATCATTCACTGTGATTTGTTGTCTTCTGTTTTGCATTATTGGCTCTGTATTCAATTTTAGAAATTGAAAAAAAAATTTAATAAAAACCAACGCACTGGAATGAACATAAAATGAACTGCTTAAGTTTTGTGCATCCTAATCTGCTCTAACAGGAGAAAATCATTTGTTTATGAAGTGAGGACATTATAGATATTCTTAATATATACTGATGTGACTTACATGCCAATCTCAGTTTTTAAATACGGGCGATTCACAAAAGTGCGCCTCCAAGAGTTTGTAACGCATTGGCCAATCACAACGCGCAAAATTTGTCGACCAATACCAAACGCGCATTGGGTCGACAGAATTCGTGCCTTGTGATTGGCCAATACGTTGCAAACTCTTGGAGGCGCACTTTTGTGAAACGCCCGCAATGAAGATGAAATAAAGAAATACTAATCACGACGAAAAAAGAAACCACACGTGAGCGCGCACCACAAATGCCTCAAACAGTCACAAACAGGTCCAAAACAAAACCAAAATAAATTACAGAAAAATAAAAAACTGACTGATTGACGAATAATAAAACTAGAGCCACTGTAGCCACGAGGGTACCATCACTTCTCTAAACGGGAAAAAAAAATAAGAAAAAGGAGGGAAAAAACCAATAGCTGTCCTTAGCGACAAGTACTGCCAGCCAGTGCAGAGGACCAAGAGTGCCTATGTGCAATATCATAATATCCGATTGGCCCTCAAGGTGAAAGGTACTGCACATGTGCATTAACCTCCGTTAATTGCTTACTTCTGCACCCATGCATGAATAAGATTCCTACCCATCCCCACACACATGGGTGAATGACCAGCTCAGAAATGATTTCTCTATAGATATGCAAATTAGATTGCTGAAATATTAACACAGGAGGCACCAACCAATCAACCCAGGGACACAGTAACCATCCCATGGGAAAACAGAGACCCAAGGTTGCTGGAGGCTGATCCAGCAGGAAGCCAATCAAAGGATGGAGCAATCACTGTCTTTGCTGGAATAGCTCAAACCATGCCAAATCAAATGTACTTGGATGAGTACAGCAGACCTGTCATGACATAAATCAGCAGATTCGCCATGCACAGAAGGACAATGGTCTGATGAAGCAGCATCAGCCAATCATAAGATGGAGAATTCAACGACCAAACATTTTATTCTTTGGAATATATGTATTTTTCAATCGTAGTGATTTGGCGACCGGTCAGCTTCCAGAGCCCTTCACAAATATCCTCCAATCACCTCGGAGGGTATGTAATCTTCAGATGCTTTCTGCTCGCTAAATTTTCAGAGGGGTGCAAATGGAAGATGAGCAAACATTATTCAATTCCTGACACAACACTAAAATATTCATGCCCTGGAATCAGCAAGAAGTCACGTATCCAAATGTGCTCTAGCAGAAATGTGGCATTTAATGGAAAGAACATTCATGGGGATGTTGGTTTGAATACCACCTTTCAAATATTGACATCCGTGAGGTAATGCTGCACAGAGGCTGCACCAAGACCACGTCCATCTACGTATAAAACTTAATTTTCATGGCCATATTATTTTTCCCATGGAGGATGTTAGGAAGAAAAAAAAGCAAAACTAGGGTTTAAAGGCTTTCACACACAGGAAAAAAGCTTCATATTATTTTACCATGTGAAAGATTTCTCTCGCGCAGAGTGAAATACAGAGTTCACTGAACTATTACGATCAATACGTCACTCAAATGGTGAAATCTGTCGTCAATGCATCAATTTTCATTTTCATACCAGGAATATGTTAAGCAAATTGGTTGGAACGGCACACGGCAGCCGTTCACACGAATTAAGCAGATTAATCTTATCAGCAGAGTGTTAAGCACAATCGGGTAAAAATTAAAACGCTGTTCTTTTTCAAACTACATGTACGAGTTTTTTCCCCTTTTCCCTATTATCTTCTTGCACTATGCAAAGAGGGTAGCTCACCTGCCTCCTGCACTTTGTTCAAAGGTCGAAGAGCGATGAACGCGAGGCAGCATGCACGCTGAATCGTGATCAGCCTTTAATTTCACAGCCGTCTTTTTCCCTGAGCACTGTGTTCTGCTTTGTTTAAGGCTTCCCTCCCCCCCTTCGTCCTGCACATTACCATGATGGTGACCTTGCAACTCATGCATCCATCCCTTCATCAAATAAGAAGCAATGGCTGCGGCGGCGCACACCGTTGACAGGAGGGAATAAGACAAGGAGGGGGGGTATGCGAAAACAAGCAACCGCCGAGTGAACTGAAGCAGCGATTCCCCCGATACTGTGTCCGTCAAAGTAGATTGGTCGCCCCCCCAAAAATCATGATTTCAAGTGTTCGCTCGAATCCATTTTGATTACGTTGTGGGTCGCTTCCCGACCTGCCAATTTACGTTCAGTTGTCTCCTTTTCTTTTGTGGCAGAGGCTCTTATGTTCCCCACCCTCAACAATAAGATAAAGAACTCAAGCATGCATCGGATGAACTATTTCATTCAGATTGGCAGATTGGCTGTCATTCAAGGTACAGATTCATTTTCTTGGAGGGGGGGGGAATGGAAGATGGACGCAAGGCGTGAACATTTCAGGAGAAGATGTAATCTTCCAGGGATAACCTGGAATTACCTCTCAGAGATAGGGATAAGCTCGTAGGATGAACTTCTCCAACCCGACATCAGTTTCCAAGTAAATGGTTGACCATGACTGACAACTCCCAAGCCTTGGATGGCATTGTGTGCACAACAGTAGGCGACAAAACAGTTGGTATACAGTATTCCAAGAACAGTGGCGATTCACAAGAGACTCTACATTGACAAAAGACGTTTTTCACTTTGGAACACCACGGTTTAACCTTGCAGAAAAGTCCATTTTAAATTAGCGCCAGTTAATACACCAATAAATGGTTTCAACTTGTGATTAATTATCTCAAACTATTTTAAACCACATTAAAAACAATGTGAAAGTAAGATGTAGAATAGTTAAGAATAGCAGAGAAGACCAAAAACACTTCCTGGTTGTGACCACCAAAATGCACCCAAGAACTCAGGATCAGGAAGGGTGACCAAGAAGCATTTGGGTCCTCTCCAGGATGCTAACTGAACACCTGCATCATGTAAAATACAAGGAAAACCCCCTCTCCATCAGCACATCAAAGATGTGGTCACCACGGGCGATCAATCTCCAAAGAAAGAGTCCAAACCTCTTCCATTTTGTTTCAATTTCCTGTTGCTGCTGCCATGTGAGACAGCTGTCAGCCGCTTTGAATGAGGGTGCTTATAAAATCCTCAGCACTGACGGAAAAGTGAGGATTTCAAAACGAAGATGGCGCAAACGAACATCATGCCACAATGATCCAATCCCAACTCCATTCCAAAATGTTGCGAAAACTGAAAAGCTGATTGATTTTTTTAGCAGTAGTTTTCCCCCCTGTTTTGTAAAGAAGAGTATCCAAGATGAAACGGTCCAGATTTGGAGACAATTTCCTGTGATGGTTTACGCTCTCTTTGCGACGATATAATGAAGCATAAATGAGGGAACAAAACGGGAGTCTCAAAGAGACACACACTCTCTCGAGTGGTCGCATTAGTAAAAGGTGTATCATCTCCCCATTTTTCTTCTTTTCTGTTTGGGCTTCCGCACTGAATGAAAACAGCCAAAATAACCCCAAAAAACAAACAAGCTGAAATCACTTTAAGGGTACCTTCTGAAAATGTTAAAATAGAAAACGGTATCTATGCCACGGCAGGTCTGTTGGAAACATGAGCTTCTAACAATCTTGCCTCCAACTTGATGAATGACTTACTCTACCTCCTCTGGATGTCTGCAGATAATCCATGAGCCAAAGACTCCTCATTTGCATGATAAAAAGGGTGGCAGTCTGGTCAAGATATAACGTGGTTTTGACAGAGGTGCCCAAACAAGAAAAATTCTGCAGTGGGACCTTCCTTGCTGTCTCCTATTAGATGACAAAAAAATACAACAGTGGCTTCCAGTTGACAATGTTCTTTTCCTTTTCCCCCGTGGCTTCGAAGCTTGCCTCACTGGTGAAGCCAACCAGCAAATTCGCAAACGTGGGTGAGATACGCAAGCGAGCAAAAGACGGGGAGGAGGAGGAGTGATTGGAAAGCGGAGAGGTCGCGGGTGCGGATGGTTGAGCGCATTACGCCGAGGCTCCAGGTCGGTCGTCAACCTTCCCGGACTTCGCGATCCAGAAAGCCAGCACGGTGGAAAGAGACTCCACTGCACGAGATACCGCTCGGATGGTGAGTCGAGATGGGTGAGCAGACAAGCTCAGCTAAAAGTCTGATCACAAAAAAACCCTCAAAAATGATCAGCAGTGGCACTGTGATGTGCACGTATGCGATGTGACACAGAGAGTAATTCCACATGAACATGTGTAACACAGGATTTCGTTTGAGAAGAAAGCCGACTTAAAATGAAGGATTTCTCTCTTTCGTTGAATGAAGTTGGACGTTTTAAAAGGAAATGTGATGCCTTGATAACGTGCAACACAGCAAATAATGCAACATAAAGCCCAACGCAGTAGATGGCTTGTAAAAAAAAAACCGAACTTTGATCATTTGATATGTGTTTTCTTTGTTTTCTGTGTGAAATGAGAAGTTGGATTTTTCAAGAATCGTCAGAAAAACTACAGACTTAAAGAGTATTTTTGTAGGTTCTTGCTTTGTTAGCTCAGCAGCAAAGCCTGAGGACTTAGGAACACAACGAATAAATATTTTCAGAATTAACAGTGTGAACATCAGGTTCACATGACACAGCAGCGTCTATTCCTTGGTTTACTGCTAAGGCTTTCCTTTTTCCAGTTTGATAAAATTTACAGGAACAAAAAATCAAGTTCTGTTTTACGTATGGACACTCCTTAATCTGCCAATGTACATCAGGAAACAACGCTGTTTGATTAGTTAATGGCGGATGGACCAGTGCCAGATCAATCAAAACCAGTTCTGGCTTTGGGTGACATGAGGAAGTAAGACGTTATGCACTGGCATGCTTCGTTAACAGGCTTGAGCACAATCCATCTCCTCTCCATAATTGGCCAATGCAACAAGTCTGTTGCAGTCCGTTTTTTTAATGCACCACTGTGTATCCTCTTGAATTTTCGCCATGCCATGTTAAGGGCAGTCTAGTTCCTGTCATGTTTTTGAGGGAATGAAAATGTGCATATTCATGAATAAAAATGTGATGTCATTCAAGGAGACCAGGGAGAAGCACTGTTACAAATATTTCTAGCACACACACCTGCCAGAATTTGGGAATGCTTTGCTGTTCAGACTCCTCCTTTCCCTAGGAACTCACTGTGGTTTTAGTTCAAGATGGTAGTCAATTAAGCAAACTTTTCTACCAATTAACAGTTTCAAAAGAGAAATTCCTGAAATATCATAGCAACAGCAACCTCAGAAAAACCATGGAATTTTTTATGTTACATTAACTGAAAAGGAATGTTAAGTAGTTTTCATACATTGAAGAGGGGTACAAAATTGCATTAAGTACGATCAAAAAAAAAATTTAATGCCCTAAGCTCTTTAAGAGAATACAAGACCACAATTGTATTCCCAAAACTTTATACACTTGTCCAACAACAACGAACTCTTTTCTGCTCCTAAGCACTGAATGGAACAAGCATGGTAAAGATCCTTGCCCGAAGACACAAAGGTTCTTCTCCCCCGGTGGGATTCGAACTGGTAATCCTGAAAGCTAGACAGGTATCAGACACACCGACTCTTGAAGGTCCACAGGTTTTTCAAAGTTTCACCTGATTCACACAGACACACTGACAAAATAAACCTGAAAGACTCTGATGCAAAAGGATGGGGGGGGAGATAGATCGCAGAGATTTCTCCTTTAATGACACAGGTGAGTATTAGATGCCAACATCTGCAGGGAATGTGATCCACCAGAAACACAAAGTCCCCCCCTCCCCCTGACCAAAGATCACTTACGGCCTGGAGAGAAAAACCACTTCTCCAACTGGTGCCCTACCAGGAGACTGAATCCCACAAAGCATCAAAGATGGTGCCCTGTACTTGCCATCTCTTTTCTCTGCAGCCTCTTCTCTTTCCTCCCCCCTCCAAGGGCAAAAGAACCCTCAAGCGCCAACGATAGAAAGAAAATGAGAAGCGATAGCAAAATGATGCGAGGATGGCAAACCACAGCAGCGAAATGCCATTATTAAAAAGCATGCCCTCGGTCATAAATTCCAACACACGCTCATACACTGCACCTCAGTCAAGGCTCATCGGGGTCTGTCCAGGGGAAATTTCACAAAAGGAAGGCAGATTTTTTTTATTTTCTGTCTCCATCTTTCCCTTGCTCTTTGATTCCATTCTTTTGTTGCGAATCTCTCTCGACTTCAAGGCCTCTGGAGAATGGTCTTAGTGCTTCTTATTAGATTTGAAGATCCGCATGATAAAGGGGGATTCAGGGCAAATTCAAAGTATCAATGTAATGTCACGGAGTTACGTACAAAGTAATGGGGGGGGCTAGGTTCGCCACGTTAGTTGCTTGGGGCCCCTGTAACCTCCGATGACCTCATGGTATTTTTATATCTCTGGCAAGCCAGTGCAACATCTTGATGGATAAATATTTGTGGTTTTACTCCACGCCAAGTCAGATGGAAAAATTGTGAATGTAGAATGTGATGACAACAGGCCTCATCCTTCTTCAAGTTTTATTTCCGGTTCAAGATTCTGCTCCTCATTAACACTGTCAAAACCCTTTATCTATCTGAAACCTATAAAAAGCTGAGCTGATTCAACAAAACTTTTAGACTGCTCAAAATCTACATTTTGAAATTTTCCATTTATTTAAGTAACAAATACATGAAACACAGTTCACGAACAACACGAAGATAATGCCTACTTCAAAATCTCAAACAGAAATGGTACCACCTACCGTATTCAAGTTCTGGGAACATGTTAAAAGATCAGAAATCGAGACTCGGGAATTTCCGTCAGAAAATAAGATATATATTTGATTAGACGCTGCGAGGCGGCTGGCCATAAACCTCGGAATGAAATTTACAGTTGAGTGGTGGAGGCAGACAACATTCCAATCTGCAGTCCAACACCGACCACTGCCAGCCTGCCCCAGTTAATTCTGCAAAGTGGGTCAGAGATATCGCCGTGGAAAGTGTGTTAAATTGATTTCACAACCCAAGCCTTTTGTAAATTTGGCTGGCCATCGATTGGGCTTAGGTGGGTTGTCTTTACCCGCCTTCTTGGCTTATAAACTGGGGCGTTAATGAAAAATAAATTGAAAAGTATAATGACAAGTGCTGAGGAATTGTGCCTGCAAGAGAAGCATGTTAATTTTGCATTGTGTGTTGCATCTAACTGCATTTTCTGTGATTTGCAACACCAAACTTCACAAACTCCTTTCTTCAGCAATTATTCAGTCTTTGTCATACATGACCAAAAAATATCAACATACCCAGAAAAAAATGAGATCTTGAGATAAAAATCAATAATTTGGTTACAACTCGCTTTTCTGACAAATTCTCTTTGACTGAGGCAACTACATGTATGCCATTCATTGGACCTTGAGGTAGTACGTGAACTGTCCAGTGCATTACATTCTGACCCATTTAACGGGTTTTCAGATACGTCCTCCATTTCAAACAGACAGGATTGTGGGTTGGAGATCTTGTGTACAAACTCGCCCATTTCCCACAAAACACATAACATAGATGGAATGTACAGACAACCCCTTTGGCAGACATTTAGTCCCCTGGTGTGATTCTGCCCTATTTCTATTTGAATCACAAACTCTACGCAATTGCCGTGTGATTTCTCAAGGTGACTAACGGGCCACCATTGTCCCTTCTGTTGCATTTTGTTATTTCCCCATGACCCCAAGTATATCAAAGGCTGCACTGCTTAGTCTACCGGGTATGGGGGCTTTCTGAGCAAGCTGTATGTACTTTGTGAATTTTGGCTTTGTCAGTGTCCACAGAGAGTAACAGGACAGTCTGAAAATTTTTCACAGAATACAGTTAATCTGCTGTTTAGATATAAATATGTGCTCAACCCCCACAGGATCAAACCACAAACATGAAGAAAAAACATGTCCCACAGAATTATCACAAAAGCCTAGGAGCACCGACTGCAGTTACGTGCACATTTGTTTTTTTCCCGGGCAAACGTGAAACCTGCCAGTTCCTCTGGTCTTGTTTTCAGTCTAAAACCTGGGGGTCATTTCTCCGACCAGTTCTTTCTTCTCGGTGAACAGCCACTTAACTTTGCCTTTTATCTTTCCCCCGATGCAAGCACACACATCCGCTAGGTCCGTGCCCTTTCCTACAAACTATTTGTCAGGTTTTCTACTCCCCCCCCCTTCTCTTTTTGTTGTCTGAATTGCAAATACTCTGACCAGGAGCCGGACAGTCTGGCCCCCAACGCCTCACGAAGCAAGGGCTGTATTATTGTTAACACTCCCCTGTCTGATCTCAGCGCGCCATGCGCCACAGCTTTACTTAGAAACCTTAAAATAGCCAACACATGGCGACACAATATCCCCTCCTGATCAGATCTACTCAAGTAAAACGTCGATTCTTACCCATCTATTTGCCCCTCTTTTAAGAATTTTTTTCTCCTTGCCACTTCCCTCCTGTTGTTTTTTTTTCCCTCCTGTTCTTTCTGTCTTTCTTTTTACCACCTTTACGGCATGTCCAGACAGGCCATGCGACTTCAACTCTTCAGAGAGACAAGCCAAAAAGGGCAAGAAGACGCGGAAAGAACAGAGAAGGAAGAGAAGGGAAAAGGGGAGGAAAAAAAAAAATTGGAGAAGAAACGTGCAATTTCGCCCACTTAGTAGTGATCTGAAAACATTTTCCGTGGCTCTGAACTGATCCAGCTGCTTGTCGGGGGCAATCTCGCGTACAGGTGAATTCGGACGTTGGGGCCACGATGTCTAGGAGCTCTCGGCCCTTGAGAGTCAGATGGGGATATCAGAATTGCAAGAGAGGCGCTTCAGCCGCATCCGCGTTAAAATTTACATGTATCCATTATCAGTTCCGGCCAGAAAGGAGATCAACGCCTACACGGACTGCGGCACCTATTAAGCGTGTGAGCGTTCTGCCATGTCTGCCAATTTTTCCCCCCAACAGTCGCCTGCTTTTTTTTTCATTTTATTTCTCCTTTTTTTTCCCCCATCTTAACTCTTTGTATAACTGCTCGTCGCCACAGAGTTGGCAGTGATGTCTCAGTAGCATCTCTGTGTTGTTTCTAAAGGTCCTGCGCTTGCATGCATTTCGGAGTAACACTATATTGCCCGGCGAGCCTGCCGGACCGGATAGTGGCTTGGCGCTGAAATGAATACGCTTGAATTGCCATCTCCACGGCACAGGCTTCTTATCCCAGACAACCCTTCTTGTCTCTCCGAGGTGAGAGAAAGAGAA
Organism: Acanthaster planci; assembly: GCF_001949145.1. Next base: position 231,576 of record NW_019091527.1, read on the forward strand.
AAAAAAAAGATAATAAAAGGCAAGGAAAATAAAAACCAATGCCTAGGGGTCGTGACCTGGCCGGAGTACCGATTCGACTTGGCATTCAGCAAGCACAGACGCCGCCAACCCTTCTCTTATCCTCTCCGTCTCCTTCTCCCCATCTTCCCCTCTCATGACAGTTTCGTGTCATTTAACAAAATGGAATTCTACCGGCGATCCCCAAGTGAAAGGATGCCACAATTAAATTTATACTGGATTGGCTATGGCCAGCAGGTGTGAGTGAATGCAAAGACCCCTCAAGTACTGCGTTTAATCACACAGGCGCCAAACCTACTGACTCTAAACCTCTTCCGTGGGCAGCCAGAGAGTCGGACCCGGCCGAGCCGGGGTCGAGTTGAGCGCGGAATCCTAATCTGCCATGAAAGTCAATTTCTCCTGTTTTCTCTCCGTGCCTGTCTCCTCCCTGCCCGCGTCCCAAGACACGGTGGGGACTTCTATTTTTGATGTACCGGGGCCTGTGTCTCCTACTCTACCATCCAGCATCATGTCTCTCTTTTTTCCTCTACTTCTTGCCCTTCTCTATTTTATAAAGAGAGAAAAAAAGTCGAAAACGTTTGTCAGCGGACGGCGCCGACACCGAGGAAGGAATGATAATGCAAATTCACGGCGGACACCGCACGAGAGCCATGACACGCTCGGATTTCCGATTCTCGATTGCAAACCAATACAAAGGCTCAAAATTATGATGGGGTCCGGGGCTCTTCCATGCGTGTGTTTGCGGTGGTTTTTTTTTTTTTTTTTTTTTCTCTCTCTCTCTTCCTTCTCCCCAGTCTCAATCTCATGTGTCGGGGCAATTTTTGGCCCTTGGCCCAAGAGTCCCCTGCACTATGCACGGCGGGTTTATTTCCCACAGGTAACTAAAGCGACAGGAAATTACAGGGGCAAACCACCCTGCAGCGTCAGGCACAAAAAAACTGGACTATTGCAATTTCGGAGGGAAAGGTCAATACCATTCAAAGGTTCTGGTGCGCCCTGAAGGCGGTCTCGCTCGCATTTCTCTCCTACACTACTGCTAGCTCTCTGTGCCCAGTTCTTATGCCTCACCTCGCACATGACTGGCTCCCTCACAAACTGATTGCTGATCACTGACCTACAAAACAAATCATGATGATGGCGGCACGGAGGGAAGCGGCACGGTTAAAGGAGGTAGGGGGGGAAGAGAAGAGAGCAAGCAGGCAAAATGACCGCCACACAGCTCCACGACTTGCCAGCAAATAATTACTCGTGTGCCGTTCAAACATTTACCCCATTCTTCGCACAGTTATAAACACAGGGCAGCCAGCCGGCTGACCGAGTGGCAAAGCTTGGAAAGTCAGGAACAAAGTGATTCCCCCCCCCCCTTTTATGGCCGGGCGGTCAGATATGTAGGAGTCTCATTTCCTGCAGGGGCTTGTAATTTGCTCGGCTTTAGCTTCATAATGAGGGATTTCACTTCCTTGGGTCCATCCGTTTGAGTTAATTTCGGCCTTTTTTTTATAGAGGCCTGTGGAAGTTTAATGACAAATTTCAGGCCGTAAACTACCTCATAAAATACTATCATAATCTGCTTCAACAAGCCTCAACAAATCTGCACACATACACGTAGAGGGGGCAAAATATTAATCAAGCCCACAAAAGTAATCTCTTGAATACAACTGCCAACATCTGAAAATCAAACTGAAGGGAATAAAAACACCACTCAGATAGACTTGATCCTTAAAGTCAATCACCGGTCAAGCAGTCCGAGATCAGTATTTCAGAATTAAGCTCACTGTACTGCATTCAAATCCTGTGATTCGTACAGCATCCAAAACAAACAATAGCATCTATTGGGGAAAGAATGTCGGCCATGTCGTATGTCTAGAGTGACTGAAATGAACCCTGATGTCCTACATCTCACCCTTTCCCCTTATTTCATAATACATCTCCTGGCTCCCAACGCCCCTCCCCCACAACAAAAATCCTGAGATAATTACAGCGATCGTATAACCCCAGAATTTCATGCCTGCACTGTCCCGCTAAAAACCTGCGGAGTTATATTTCTACCCACTGAGGGAAAAAAAACATCCCAACAACTAAGGAAAGAGAATGAATGGATGGGAAATGTATCTGATCGGGCCAGCCGAGCAATTTACAATTGTTTGACACCCGAGCTGACTGCTTAAGAATTCCGTCACTTACAAAGGCCCTTTTGGACCCTACCAACTGTGACAATGTTTAAATCTGTCTAAAAGCCACCACACAAGGCACGCAAGTCACTCAATCTCTTGACACTGTTATTTATTTCCCTGCTCACGCCCAGCTATGACATTCAAAAACACTACGCCTTCCTCTTCGTGCGTGAGAAAAAAAAGAAAAAGAAAACTACAAGATTTTTGAGGCTACAGAGCAGAGCAACAGCTTCAAAGTTACGGTTGCAGCGGTCAGGGGGGAAGCCAAAGCCTTGGCTGGACTTTCCCTCGCATAAGAATTCAGCGAACAAGGATAGGGTTACGTTTTTGCCAACACTGTTAGTACGTTCAATTAATTTTCTGCTTTCCTTGGCGTGCCGTTTGCCGGCCATTAGTGCTGGCCTGATACTCCCCAAATGCCCCGCGGCAGGGTCACTTACGCACGTACCCTTGTATTGCCAGTTTTGTCTAAACCTTTGACACTTCTCTCTGTTTCAATCTCGTTCCCCCCCTTCCCCTTTTCCGGATGCTGAAATTGCTGAAATTGCTACATGAAACTCTATCCTCCGAGTTTTCGGCCCGGTCATGCTACCATTTAAAAAATGCAGCAATTAGGTGGGAAGGGGGAGAGAGATGATCGGCAATTCAATGGCCCGAGGGACTTTCCTCTTTTCGGTATTCTGAAGCAAGTAACTGCTAAATGACTTGCATGTATTGAATGGCCTAAAATAATTAACAATCTCAGGAGTATCTCCGCTGAGATGAAAAGTAATAAGATTTCTCCATCTCTATATGGTTCGCATGCAATGGAAACATGATTCCCAAGTTGCATTTTGTGCGGGGTCATTCTAGATATTGACACAAGCTGGGAACTTTGTCAGTCAAATATGGCCTTGGGCAGATTATTAAACATAACCAAGTTCCAATTTCCTGTACCTCCCAGGCAGAAAATATTAACACAATTTATTTCCTACTCGAGTAATATTCTACTTTGAATCAGTCACAGGCAATAATTAAAAAAAAAAGGTTAAAAGCTCTTGACTTAAAACTTAATTACACTGGGACAAAAATTTCATAAAAAAGATAAAAGGGAACTTTTTTCTTGTTAAGTTTATTCAACTATTTTACTGCCATAGTGAAAGACGTTTATGACCTCTTCTTCATACTTTCATATCTAATAAACTGGTGAATTTCCACATTTGTGACTTGTGCACGTGTTTATAGGCGAGGCTTGAACTTCGGATTCGATCCTTTTGGCTGTACATGTACAAATGCAGTCATGGGCTGTACATGCACTGTCAGCTAGACATCCATAAACAGCGCCCTCATATGTCAGAAAATGGTAAGAACATTCAGTTGAAAATAGGTTACAATGCTTCTATATTGGCAATGCATTTCAAGGAGTCTGTGTCGCACTGTGTATATTTCCACTCAAATTCAAACTATGTGATGGGTTCTTCTGTTATGGGCAAAAAAATTGTGATCTTCAGATAGTTTTCTGGAAATGAGAAACTACAAACTAACCTCGATGCCTATTGGTTTGCCTGTCCATCATGAGGGTCACATCCTCTACCTGTAAGCAACAACGACAAGAAAACAAATTTGTTAACAAAAGGAAAATATATCCGGTGTATACATGTACACGCATGGAGCACACACGTTAATATGGGCACCAAAGTGTGAAATAGTCAAGATCACTCAATGGACCGACTCAATCTAGCTAGTCCTTGCCTAGCAACTGCCTTGTGAACCCTCAATCAAGCTTTCTCCACATCGTGACAGAAACAAAGACAAACTGTTCTATTTTTGCGGGCATCAAAAATGCACAGGGAGAAAAAAATTGTCACAAGATTTTATTTCATGTGGATCATGTCATGCTAAGAGTTTGATTTGCAGGAGACATCTATGCAAGTCCAGGCAAGTCACTTGGGTAACTCACTAAGTCACATACGTGTCAGATACTCAACAACTTGGAGCAATGTTCAACTGTTCTCACATCCTCAAAGTCTTCAGTTGCAGAAATTTAAAGCTAATTTTATTCCAGAACCTCTTTTGATAAAATTCTTACTCAAAATAAGGAAAAAGGGATATTGATTCTTTAGATTTGCTACTCTCGACTCTTGACTAAAAAATTCAAAAAACGTACAAGTGCCCACGCTTCAAACAGCTGAAATTTATTCATTTCTGCTTGTCATGTTGAGGGGCAAAGTCCACCGTGACAAACATCCTCTCGGGAGGGGGAAAAAATGATATTTTGAAGCCTCCTGTATTACTTTCGCACTCGTTACGAGTCGGCCAATGTCACGTTGGCAAGCGAAGCCCAAAAAAAATACATAATCCCAGGATCGGATTTCAATAGGTCATCAGATTTGCTCGGCAGGCACGTCTCCCATTACACTTTATGATTACCAACATGAGTGGAGATGTCACAAAGGGCTGAAATTGTAATTTCAAGTGCATTTCTCCCCCTTGAGAGAAGGACCCAAGACTACGAGAAGAAAAAACGAAGTACAAAACGAACCAAAGTCATCTTAACAACCAAGGGTGGTCTCTCTCAGATGCTTCCATGACCATACAGAATATGTCACCTTCCTTCACCACAACCCTTTGCCATGTGAATCAACCCCCCCCCTCCACATACACCAATGCATCATCGTCAGAATCTTATCAGGAGGTCATGCTCAATCGGTCCATGTTAAAAATTACTGACGATGGTTTCCCAACACTACAGGACAGGAAGACAGAGAAGAAAAAGACAGAGAAGGGGAAAAGAGAGAAAGCGAGAGCGGAAAAAAAGAAAAGAAAAAAGAAAAAGATGGGGGGAAAAATCTCAGAATATTCTCCCCGAGGGAATAGTTTGCATCTTGCGGGTCATTTGCTGCTCCATTAGCAGCGTGGGATTGAGCAATTCATCACGCGCTGCACAGCGCTGAGACAAAGCTGCAATTCTACGTGCATCCACGAGATGGATAACAAGTTGGACGAGGAAGACACAACCTGGAGTAGCAATGCGACGGTCACAAGGTCCAAGACTTTGTTCTTCCGTACTGGCTTAATCTTACTTTGTTTATCTCTCACTTGAATAGATCATTTTCAGAAGAACAATGTTGGGCAAGGGTTTGAGTTTTTTATAATTACTAAGACACTACAATCAAACAGCAAACCTGGACATTCTGCAAGCAGGTACTTTGCCAGCTCTATGGAAAAAGCAAGAACATTTCCTACGAATCTTCAACACACTTAGATTTTAACAAATCTTAAGCAGAAATGTCTTCCTAGAGCAGTTCTTTACATCCCCACTGAATCCTCTGTACAATATTTCCACTATAATACCAATACTGCATGGGAAACTATGAACAGGATGGCGGGAGCTTGGTCCTTTGTCCAGCTGAGAGAACAAGCCAGCCCTTAAGCATGAGTTAGCACTCTCGCGTTTGACTTCTTTTGACAAAACACAGGCAGTAACTTACCTGTGAGTTCTAGTTCATTTGTTGATGTACTGCCTTCCTTCCCTTCCTTCCAATATTCAATTTTGAAGACTGTCAACTCATGAGTCCTCACAATTATGAATAAGGCAGGGTGGGGCAACTCATTAAAGTCTGAATGCCCGAGATTGCTTTGACACTTCATCCCCTTTTGTCACCCCGGACCCAACTTCTTCCCATCTCTGCTTCAATAAGGGCGAGGCAGGGCAAGGCTGGACCCAGAGACCGGTACTACCTCATCCATCCACCTCTAGCCATGCCCATCTCTGCTTTAACCACTCGGTGCCGGGGTTCCCGGTACTGGGTACCTTGGGTTTGTACGCAGAGCCAGGTTGCCCGAAATCCAACAAAGGAGCTGGGCCTTGTAACAGGGCCTTGTACTCGGGAATTGAAAGTCACCTTGGAACTCGTCCTGCATATGCAAACTCCACCCGGCAGGTAGGGCTTAATAAGGGCAGGGCAGGGCAGAGAGAGGCCCCAGAGGCCAGTACTACCTCATCCATCCACCTCTTGCCGTGCCCATCTCTTTCCTGTAACCCGCTAACTTTAACACCTTCCCACAATGCTCCCACTAACCCCGACACCCCCACCCCACCCAGTTTTCAGACAGGGCAAGGCAGGATACGAGGACCAAGCCAGCATCTCATTCATCTTCCTCAACTCAAATCCAAGCGTCGTCTGTTACACTCCGGGCATCTGCCCCTCCTCCCAACCGTTCACACCATCCCATATTACACTCATTGATCACCAGGACCCCATCTCCATGGCATCCCAATCGCTTCTTCCCTCGATTGCTGTTTACTCGCCATCCCCTCTGTAATATGAAAACAAGCACATCAATATCCGAGCAGCTGACAAGACATACTAAGACCAGAGTGACGTTCAAACAAGGAAGGGAGGGAGGGAGGGGGGGGGAAATTTCATCAAGGAAATATCATACATCAATTTAAAAAGGTGAAAGGGGGAAACAGAGAGACCTCCAGCATGAAGCGGGCTTGATGGATCTCAGCTAGTCCAGGATCGACCGGCCAGTATTTGACTTCTTAAATTATTAATAAATCCAGGGACTTGGACAAACACAGCAAATCAGAACACGCTTCACTTCTGGCAACTGAGTGCATGGTTTCATTAATAAATACAACCTCATCCCCAATAAAGGAGGAAAAAACTGGTTGCCTAGATACTACCACCGTTCTACTCCCAATTCTCATGCCCCGATAATACCAGTAGTAACAGATCAATAACCCTGACGAGAAAGACGGAGCAAAAGAGAGAGACAGAGAGAGAGAGACCGCAACTGGGTCTGTTAAAAGTAATTTGCAGGCGGGAAGAAATTCCATCGACCTTTTTCCTCATTCCCCTATCCTATTTTCCATGTATGTGTGCGTTAAGACCCCGTATTTAACACGATCACCGGCTCGCTTAAAGTGGCCGACGCGGCCCTGGCTAACCCGCTGAATAATTCAATTTGGACCAATCAGAGACGCTATTTGAAAACGTTGTCTGCTGCCGTTGGGGTACGACCACAATTAGGCTGTAAGCATGCTAATTCCTTGCCTACATGGATGCACTTAAGAGGATAAATTCACCGCTCAGTTGCCGGGCCTGCATTTTATTACGGGTGCTGACGCTTTTGAAATCTGCCGTGCTGTATTCATGTATTTCTCCAACCTCCCCCCCTTGCCCCTTTTCCCTATTTTTTCCCCCCACTAATTCTTGAAAGCTCAAGAGAGTTTAGCTTCAGATTTCGAAATGGGGTTAGTGTGATTATTCCAAGCTTGGTGACAGTTATCATGGAATAGTTGACAAACCTCAGAGGGACTTACTAACACTTACTGGTAATTTATAAGCAGACAATTGAAACATTTTAACGCAGCAAAGTACCAGATGAATTTTGTACAAATGGTCTTCATTACATGAAAAAAGATACATGTATCTCTTTCTAGGTGGCTGGGAGTCCCCTTTGTGAATGAGCTAAATGGGGGAAATCAGAGATGCTACATGTATTCTTCTAATTAAAAAACTGTAACAGCGGCCACCTCCAATATTTTCAGCCCAGTACTGTCCAATCAGACAGGGAAAATGAGGAGCCGTCCCTGTCACTACAAAAAGGAAAAGAGAGTCACCTCCACTACAGAGACACCACAAAGCTTGTCCAATTAGGGGAGAAGCAGCTATGGAGCCATCTCTGTTATTTACTGGCCCAGCCTGCCACTTCATCACAGACAGACAATTAAGAGAGCTTGTCCTTAATTTAAGGACATGGCCTGTCACCCCATTCAACTGTCAAGCATTCTTGGCATTTTGGTCTCAAGACACAATGCTGTTTCCTTATTCATGTGCAGCCACTGTCCAATTTATTTTTAGTAGCTCTTGGTAAGCAGCAATCAATCACTTAAACTAGTGTGACTGTAGGTCTTAAAGGGGCATGTCACATACGGTAGCCAAAACACTGCACTAATAATCAGAGATCCCAAATAGAAAAAAGACTGCCCACAGTATTATCCCAAATGGTGCAGTTGTGAATAATACTACGTTCATCCGAACTTCTGAGGAATTTCAGCCAGAGAACTCTGTGAAAAAGAGAATTCAGTGAGGGAACTTCTTTGCAAAGCAACAACGCCCACTGAGGCCATAATTTTTCACTGGCTTGTGCCAATATGGCCCAGAGTACCATGGCCTCAATGTCCATGTTCAAACCAAGAGTGCCCTGGGGATTATAATGCTCAGTGGCAGTGACAAACCAATGACAGTCCTGTCTCCTCACTGGTGACCAGTGGTAAGAGAGCATGACCACGGCAAGGAATCCAATCTCCGATTATCTCGTATCCCCAAACTTTCAGTCTGGATTTGTGCAAAGCACTGGCAATGCACTGCCTTTGAGATAAAAACAAAAATCTCCAGAGCAAGTAGGATATTCTGGCTTAAGAGAGCAACTCCTTTAACATCTCTGCCTTACACAACCCTTAAAAACAGATAGTAATTACCAGCACACTTCCCCCAAGCTCTGAAGCATTAACACGCCCTCTGGGTAAATGTCAGGATGGAGNCAAATAATCCCGTAATCAATTAAACCCTTATTAAGCTATAACGAGACAGGGAGAGAAAAAAAATAAACTAAGGGAAATGAGCACAATTCAAATGTCAAAAAATCAAATAGAAGCAACTTGATTTCACAATTCATGATTCCAGCATACTCTGTACCAGTCTATTTTTAGGCATAAACTGTAACAGTGTTGTTAGCCTGGTCTCCAAACACTATAAACACGCTGATGTTCGGAGAAAGTGAGTGATGTCGTGTGTGGGCCCATTCAAAAAGTGGCACTTCTTGGGCGCAATTTACTCACACTCGGTGCCATTCTTCAAGACTCCTTGTGCTTCAAATTCAGTCTTCATTCTCTCTAAACCCACCACAGGATCAAGCGTACTTTGCATTCTCTCAAACTCTCACCGTCTCATGCTGAGAAGATGCATCTGCCCCTCAGGCCTTCCGAGTGTAACTGTTTGAATCCGTTTAATTGGAAACTTTTGATATTTTGAGGAGGTGTGTGTCTCTCCTCCTCGCTCAGTTGACGTGCCGTATGTTTGCTGATAGATGGATTCTGACTGCGAGCGTACGTTTATGTGCTTACACATGACAACTGCACATTCGGCCAATGCAACATGACTAGCCAGTGCTCAGGGCAACATCTTGCAAATTTTTGTCCCAGTAAAGTGAATGTCACTGCGCCCATAACATGACTCTATCATCAATCACGAAAAAGACTGTGGTCTTTCCAGAACATCTGACTTACAGTATTTTGACCAGGGTGTCAAATTTTATAAATTGCAAATTGAAAACTGCTAATGAGCTGCTTTCGTTATCTTTCTTTAATCCTTTTTTTTTTCAGAAGTGTGACTGGATTGCTGAGTCAACGTCTGTTGAAACTAACTCCCACAAGTTTGGAAAGAATACTCAATAGCAAATTCCACCAAGCTGGCTGCCAGTCAAGTCATGAAATTCTTTCTCATTCAATACTACAACCTTCAAATGTCTATTTCCCACTTCCAGCTCTAGGTTTGGAAGGAGGGTGAAATGACCAGAAATTCCCTTCTTTCCTTTTTTTTTTACGATACTTTGTCCTCTTTTAACACAACACATAAAAACATCTAAATTTTTATTGCACTTACTTGTGAATCATTTTATGGAGCAAGACGGAGAATTTGGCCAAGTCAATTAACCGAATAAATAGAACTAAGCAGGTTAAATGTCATTTTTCAACTAGAAATATGCTTTGGGCAGGCCAAATGTCCGTGCATATCAGGTTTGTAAGCTATATATAGGAAGCTCAATGGAGTTGAGCCATGGAATTTATACTGCTGAACAGTAGAATAAAGGATTTTCAGCAAAATACTCAGGTGCATTTGCACTGGACTGGCTTTTTAAATTCTTATTTGTGAAATAAAATTTGGCTTATAAACTCAGCATGAACTTTTTCTTTTCCAAAAAATACACATTCATGTACATGTACAAACCACAGCACTAGCCAGGGACAAATTTTGTCAAATGGTCAAATTAGAGTCCCAACCCAAATGACACAAGGTGCTAAGTTATTGCTTCTGACCAGTTCCAAGCAGGTTTCTGCTTGGCATCAGCAAGGAAATCTGGTAAGCAGTGTGATACTCAGCCCTGGTCCCACAAGCCCATGACACCAGACCAATACCAGATAACCACGGGGTACTAGACAAAATCCAACCAACGCATCGGCCACTAGTAAGACATGTGCCGACACCAGATACCAGACCCCCTTTTTTCCCTGACCCCCTCTGGGGAGAGATCAGGATTGTACCAGCATTGTGATACCTTAATATCTCTTGGGAGGTTGAGTGTGCCACCCTGCAAATGTAACAAAGACTTTGCCATGCAGCCCTGGTACAGAGGCTGCCCGAGCAAGCTTTGACTCTAATACCTTGCAAAAATAAAAACAGACCGCTTACCGATATGAAACGTCCCTCCCATATACATCACATTGTCTTTTATTACTTGGTAATACACAGAACTCACGCTATGATTTAAACAGATGTCATATTGTGCCAGCTCATATGTAACAGCTGCACTCTTCTTGGGAATTTGTTCCAGTATTTCAACACCACATTTCAATTCACGGGCATCACCAGGGCACATGAATTAGACATCGTTCAGGGCAAAGAGTGAGACAAAGTGCAGATTTTTCAGGCCTAGAGTTCTCTTCGGCATTGCTTTGGCCTGACTTTTAAAGTCCAGGAGTTCATCTAATGGTTTCCCAGATGTTTTTGTCTTTCGGTTTGATGTCACAGCTCATCCCGCAGATGTGATGACCCATTGAGAAAGCACTAACAGGAAACGAAATCACGAGTGTACATAAAGTTGTGAAAGGGAAAGATTGCGGTTCCCCTGACCAAAAGATCAACCGAAATAGCATTCTGGAAAAATACATAATTTTTCCTTGTCAAGTGCATCACAAACTATGCAGACTTCAGTACACTCTACAGCTTAACCAAAGTTCTTGTGATAACATGAAAGCCTGGTTTGATCTGGAAAAGATCGACTATTAGACAAATTTTCATTTGACTTAAAATGAAAAAGATTTTAAAAACTCACATAATAACCCTCTCTTGCACACCTAGATATAACCAATCTTCTCATGCCGTTGTCAAATTCCTTGACATGAAGTGACGTCTGTCCCAGCCATCAATACGGCCAATAGAAAATGCTAATTCCTCTTTCTGCTTCCAAGAGTCCTGAGCACCATTGGGGGGTAGCCAACCATGACGTTATAAGGCCGAGATGTGGTCACAGCCCCCGACCAGCATCCTACCGGCATTCTTGCCGGCAATATGAAACCCAAGACCGCTGGTCAACCGCTATAGTGATTGTTGACACAGGCTCAGGTGTCGGTACGTTTCTCTCAAGATGCCTGGTGCGGGGGGGGCACACAGAGAAGGTTTTTGGTTTTCATTTTTGAAATTGGCTGAAGGTTTTGCTTGGTTGTTGCTAGGGCTTGTTGGCTTTGGGACTGAACAAATGGTGATTTTTTCCCCAGGGATGTACTGGACTAGGATGAGCTAAAAAAAAAAAAAAGGAAAAGGAAAAAAGGCGGGCTGGCGTAGTATTAGGTTGCAGAGTAAACATAAAATTGGGTTACGTTGGGGAAATATTGGGGTGGGGTGGGGTCAGGAAAGGGGTTCTACCGACATTGATTTGAAAACGAGCTAAAGTAATGTAAGGGGGTAATGCTGGGCTTACACATGAGATAGGATGGTGGGTTATTGAGGGAAATCATTGGATGAGATTAGACACAGTAAATAGAGAATGAGGTGTTTTGATTGAATCTACCTCCAGAAGGGCACAGATGGCTTAGGAAAAACTTCAAAAAAATGTTGAATTTATTCGGTGTGGAGCCTGTGGCAAAATAACAACAGAAGTTAAACCAAAGAATAACGTTCTTAAATATTTTAACTTAATCAATACTACAGGGTTTCTTGTCCATTTACGAGCCACATCAATACACATGCTTTTGCCGAGAAACAAATTGAAGACAGGAGAAGGCACTCTTCCCCCTTTGTCCATCAGCTGACGGCAGACAGGCAGTGCTCCATTGAGTTTTGTTTCCCCGTTTTTATAGAAAGCCGGCCATTCTCTGCTCCTATCCTAAAGTACAAACCCCGCTGTCTTCATTGTGAGAAGTCCTTGACGACGATTATTGAACTCCACAGCGTAGAATTTGCTTTCGGCGAGAGGGGGAAAAATGTCTCATTTTCTCCAGAACCTTTTACAATGTACAGCCTCCAAGCAAAAATGACAGTGTGGGCAATGATTTCCTCATCACAGAAATATACTCTCCCCAGCCTGCCTTTGCTTCATCTTTTCTCAAGATGTCCCAACCTCGTGCTCCCAACACTCGACTGCAGTTCCCACAAAAGATTCATAATGAAAACCCCTTGTGACTCCTGCAGCCTCACGCATCAATTTATTTGGCATTTTGTGCGACAGCATTTAATTTTGTTTGTCATCAGATCAGCCTGTCAATGCACGTGGGGGGTGGTTCATTTTTTTTTTCTTTTCTTTTTTTCTTCTTTTTTCTTCTCTTATTCTCCCCCCCCCCATGTCTGGAGACCCCTCTTCAACATGAGTAGGTTCAATCATTACGTACGAGTGTCGGGCCATCTGTTTGTGAATTAATGCTCTCCACGGCCTGTCAGAGGCCAGATGATTATTTTCAAAACTGCGGTAAACAAGACGGAGGCGCAGTTGTTGACCTGCGCAGGTGAGGGCCCGGGTGTGCTGGTAATGACTGGGTTGTCACCCATGGTAGACATCAGAGGTCAATCACACATGGCATCCGAGTGCAAAATTTGCAGAGCACGAGCAGCTCAAACAGGGCAACAGCCAAAATTTCAAATGCCGTAATTCTAGCCCAAATTCAACTCGACCCAAAAGCTTGCTTTCCACTTGATGCATGTGTTAGATATAGCACAGACTTGTCCAATCTTGTCCAATCTTGTCCATGTACATGTATCTCAGTACACACTGATGCTTGCCACGATGTTTGGCTCAACTTTCTATGATCCAGAATTTTACCACCCACGCAACTCAAGCTCTCTGACTAGATTTTTTTTACCAGCTCCCAATTTGTGACAATTCCAGACAGCGTGGGTTGTCCAGACAGACAACCAGCAGTTCCCTCCCACTATAAACAGACAATTGATCAATTGTTTCCACTGCTCAAGGGGCCAAAGTTCTCATGATTCAATTTGACAGCCCACTGAAAATTACCATGGCAACTGTCCCCACATTGAGAGTTTGTTTCACGGTAACTCTTTGTCTCAAATACAAAACTGGACTCACTTGGTGACATTTTACACAATTTTCCTTCAGAAGAATTTCCCAAATTCTGATTGCGAATTTCATCCAGGAATTTTACATTAACCCTAAATCCCTAAGGACCACTGAAATTATCTTTGAATCTTGTAGGACTCAAAATGGTAAAGGTTATGCCATGAACCTTGATCCTCTGGAAACCGGCCACAATTCATTGCAACTACTACATTATTGCAAAAGATCATCAGGTCACCAGCTACAACCACTGCACACCATGTCAAACTTTGGCTGGTAACCTGCTGGAAATCCTACCCAAGTCCCAGATCCTTCAAAATCCACAGAGAGATATGGAAGATTTTGCAGGATTATTAAAAGCCCCCCAAACACCTGACACTTGACGCAAGTTGAAAGGTGGAGAAATCAAGAAAATATAATGTGCTGCTGGTGTTCTAAACAGTGGGTGGTTGGGCAGAATTCAAGAAGGCTGGTGGCTAAAATAACGGGAGAAGCGGGGAAACGAACCCACAACCTCTTGACCGCACACACACACATATATGTATGTCATGCACCATTTGACTGAACTCTGACGCTTCTTGTCAAATCCTCCATATCCAATGTTTAATTCTTGTTCTTAGGCCGAGAGAGATTCGGATGCAGCCCTACATTCGTCATCTCGTTTATGAAGGACTGAATCCATCTTGTTACAGTCGCACTGACATGGCTGGAAGGTGAAACCCCACCACTCACGCAATCACTGATGGAACCAGGCAAATGCCTCCTTCCCAGGGGACACCTCATGATTATGTACTCACTCATACATTTTTCTTTCATTTCAACATACCACTTACTTATCAATTATCAGGGGACTAGAGCATGTCTGAGTATTAAAACCATCCACACCAATAAATTGTCTGTATGTATAAATAAACTTTAAAATAAAAAATGCAAAGTAGTAGGATTCTGTATGATTTCCAGGGTAAATGCGTATTACGCTTAAAGCTTGTGAACTTTATGATATTTGGGAGCCTAACACATGAATGCCCTGAAAGTGAGCAATTCTCAATAACCGACAATGAATGCCGCATCACCCAACTTCTCAAGTATTTCTCAGGCATCCCAGGTATTCGGATGTGGATTTTCCTCAGCTGTCAAACTCATCCAAAATGCCGCTGAAACAAAAAATGAAGCATCTACAGCGCACGCAACAAAAGAAAGAAAAAAAACAGGAAAAGAAATTCACAGATGTGACACAACAAAGTATCTTGAACTACGGAACCACAGTCCTCATGAACTGTGCTGACAACAACATTGGTTGAAACCCCTCTTCCTGATATGCTATATTACTGATTACAAAAGGACATGGAGACAGACAGGTGCATGTCAGCCAATGTTAAACCAACACTTAGAGGGCTCCGCTTTACAGAACATAAAAGCAACTAACTAGTTCATTTTTGTAATCACGATAATATAAAGTAATGATGGGCTAACAAACGACGTGTTCAATTTGCAAGCCTTGCATGTTTGTTTGCTGGTACACGGGCATGGCACACAGCAGGAAACTGCTTGCTAATGACACCGGCATTGGCTGAAAAGGCCTGCCGTTGAT
Source organism: Acanthaster planci (assembly GCF_001949145.1). The sequence continues at coordinate 246,699 of NW_019091527.1, forward strand.
ACTAACAGGCACGGCTATCGGAAAGTACCACTTGAGATGTCGAAGGGACTCTATTTCTGGGAAAATTATATAGAAAGGCACTGGTAGGGAAATCCCAACATGTCTGCCCATTCCACATTCACATGACAACATTGATCCACGTCTCTTGCCTGTACGACTGCACACTTCCCATTCCAACCATTGGTCGTCCCTTTTCCTCTCACTTATGGCAAGTGACAGGCAACCCACGGTACTGAAATGTACAGGGGCCACTAAAACATATCTTCTGTTCTCCAGTGCACAAAAGAGGACTCTGATGGGGAGGGGGAAAAACCATGGTCGCTCCAGTAATGCAGGCGTCACTGAACTTGAACGACGAGACACAAACACGACCAGAGCGTACAGCCATACACACATGAAAAGCAGATACCAACCATGCACGCACGCACATAGCCAGTTGGCTGATGCACAGACTGAATGTGTTTTGGGCGAATGCCAGCTGCTTAACTTTTTTTTTTTTTTAAGGCTTGGGAGAGCTGCAGAATTGAAAGCAGGAGGGGGTGGGACCTGAACCGGCCGGCCTAATATGGTTCTATCCCTAGCAACACCTCCCGATAAGGGAGCTGAGCACAGACTGGTGGGATCTTGCTGTGACCAACTCGTCATCATCATAATCAGTGGCAAGGTCATCTTTATCATAATAAGGTTGGCAAAGCCCTGACGAGGAGTGAGACCTCTTGTGGCGGGATGTTTGAAGGCTCTCAGCTGTAGCTCGGATATGGCAATTCAGGGCATGAAGAGGAGACTGAATACAATGTGGGTCTCCACGTCTGGACTGTGCTTAATACATTGCTACACCTCGACTCCACCAGTAATACGATTGAAACAAGGCATATCACTTTGCAAAAAGACAGTGTACGCAGCTGTAAGCTTTACACTGACATAAGAAGCAAAGTGCCGAAATTTAGAACAGTCATCACTTGCATAACGTGGTGTATTACATGTGTATTAACTTTGTAAAAAATACTCCAATATAAGATAACAGAGAGTAACACAGATTTCCAAACATATAACAACAGCAATGTGGTGCCTGCCAAAAATCATGTTTGCATCCCATACAATGTCCACAGACTTTTCTTCTCTTGGAGCTGTGAGTTGGCAATGAACGCAGTTGGTTGGACAAGGAAGAAACTTCATTCGGAGCTGGATATTAAGGAGATGAATAGTGAAATACGCCCAGGGAATGATTCAATGAGCACATCAGTTTCAAATCAGCTGACTGGGAGAGGCAAACTGGTGACAGAGATCATGCCGTGGCTCAAGCGAACTGAGGAAAAATGGTCTGTACTGACAGTGGGGTGCCTTGATATTTAGACAAACAGGTCCAAGTAAAGGGCAGAAGGGGAGAGACGTTGCCGTATGATGTTCAGTGTCCACTGCAGGAACGCATTGCGATAAAATATCACAGCGTCACTCTTGAAACTAGATTCACAAGAATTTGGCTCAAGAATTTCCGATAAGTATTGGAACTGCTAATCTAAATATGCGTAGGGTTATCATACGGGTGTGGCCTGACTGCAAGTACCGTACTCTGGTGTATCAAATGATTGGGACAATATAGGGTTTCCAAGGAAACTGAATGACAAGTCATTAACATGCAATGCGATACACAGCTCAAGCTGTATACTTGAAAATGATCTGAGCATTCCGTCCAGGTTCGTATTTTGCCACAGCCAAATTTAGCTTGGCAAAATGGGCGGGGCTACTTTGGCAACAACCACGAGAGACCAAGACAGGTCGGTAAACAGGACGCTCTTGACAAGTGCACAAGCCACTGTTTTGAGATCATGCACGACCGATAACGACAAGGTCTAGGTACCTGTATAAAAGGTGGTCCTTTTTTTGGACCCAGGGTTCAAGTGGCGTGTGGGTGATTTGGGGAAGGAAGGAAAAGGCAAACACACAAATACCACCACAACCACTGCTCAGGCTTGACAGTACTGTCATGAACAGTGAACCGTTAATGCTGGTAACCAGGCAACTGCACCACACGGTTTAATATGTTTGCACTAATGGTTAGCTGCTAATGAACAGCACTGCTTAATTTGGGGGCTAAATCCCTGTGACAGAAGGGAACATGTCTTTAATCAAATGCTCAAAGTCATGTTCGCAGTGAATTGGCCAAACATGGTGTTTGCTGTTTAATAAAACATGCACCCTAAGAGTGCAACACACTCACTGATACCCCAAACCTCTTTGCTTGGACTGTGTCTGAAATGATTTCAAGCTTTCATGGAAAGAATTAAATTGATCAAGTTCCTTTAGCTGCACAGCTTCCAAGAGAAAAATTAACATTGTGACAAATTTTCCCTTTTGCACTTGTCGACGGTTTTAACATTGCTCATTTTGCTGTGTTCTGCATTATCAATTTTTGCGCGGTGACTACTTCTGACACATTAAAGCAAAATTATTATTTGAACAGCACGGTGGATGCAAAGGTTGATAAACGGAGACTGTGTTGGGGGGGGGGAATATCTGGAGCAAAATGCAAAAGCCGGGCTGTTGGACGGCCGATGAGGTGAGCGAGTGATTTAGGTATTATAGGTTTGATTACCGCAATACAGCCCGTGGGTTCTTTAATTATCAGCATGTTATCTCCCCGGACCCATACCATCGCTCCAATCACGGCGTCCCAGGCAAGCATTGCCTCCCCTCTTGACACTACTGGGAGATGAGACCCGATTAAAGAAAGAAAAAAAAAAGACTCACAGGAGAGAGAGAGAGAAAAAAAAAAAAGGAAAGGCCCCCGCAAAGAGATTTGGATCCATCCAGCGTGCTCTGGTGTCAATTGAAACTCGTCATACCATGTATCCTGGCCGTTTGTACACGAGGGCACCGCAGCCGCACGGAGAAGGAAGGGAAGAGGTGAAAATCAAATCGTTTACACTAAATCATCGAGGGGCCAAAGGCAGCCTTCCCCTCCAAGAAGCTTGCTGGGCAGAGAAACCGGCTTTTATCAGACCGCTGCCGATTGTGCTCGGATCTTATGGCTATTTTTCTGAACTCCCTGTCATCTATCGAATAAAAAGGGGGGGGGAATTCATCACTGGGGCATCGGCTGCAAGAATTCCAGTGAGACACAACAGATTGGGATTTTCCTTTGATAGAGCCGTGTTTAACATTCTGGAGACAAATTCACCCCCCCCCCACTCTTGTTTTGGATCTCCGAGAGAAGAAAGGTTTCGTGAGGTCACATAGTGGCAATCTTGGCAGAATATTTTCCCCTCTGGAAATCTCCCCCCCCCCCGGCATTCTCATTTGTTTCTTGGATACCCACCGAGGGGTAACCTAAAAATCCTTACCAAGATGCACGTTCTCATTTTGTAACTAAGCAAGCGGGTTGGAAAAAAAAAAAGAGAACGAAGAAAGAAACATGTTGAAAACTGCTTGCAGGAGACTCCAGAAAAGAAGATTTGAAAAAAAAAATGCCCAGGCTTACATCCCATCCCTGGTGACATTTTTCTGGGATCACAATTACGCAGGGCAATCGATGGCAGTAGAGGAAAGGGGGGAAAAAGGTGAGAGACTAGAATGTTGTTAGTCAGACGCTGTAGGGAAATCACAGAAAAGCTTGAGCATAACATCCTACCTGGTTCCCTAGCGGTGCACCGTAAACTGTTTATCTTGCACCCTGATCGATCTGCCGGAATATGGGCATGGAAAATTGATATCTCAGCCAAGGCAAGCCGTGGCTTTCCAGAAGAAGTTTCCCAGAGAAGGAGAAGGAGTATAGACCATTTTTATTGACTTTCCGACAGGGGAAAATATTGTTGATCCATTCCAATCTCCAATCCACTTTTCTACAGGTACCTACTTTGTGCAACAACTTTTAATCATTTGATCAACAAGACGTACATTTTTGGTGTTTTTTTTTTAAATCGCTTCCTCTTTTAGAGGAGGGAACACTTCCTCCCCCGAACATTTCTGTGAATGACTTTTTTTCCTTTGAAGTTCCAGATCTCAGCCGATTCATCTCCGCATCTGTTATCATCTATTGCCATTTGCATCTTTGTCTAGGTTCAAAGACTTGGTGGATTCTCCCTCAGACAAGAATGAGCTGTCATTCTCTTTGGCGGCACATCTAAACCCTCTTCCCCCTTTACTACAAAAACCAACCCCCCCCCACTGAGACAATATTATCACAAGCTCTGTGGAAACAGCAACCCGCCCTGGGCACAACACAGCATCCCCCCCCAGCATGTAGATCCATATAAAGTACATGCAAGGTTATACAATCGCTCAGTTTAATTATCCCCCGTATGCTGCACCATACTCCGGCCGACAATCGCTTCTTCTTTTCCCCCCATGGTCAAGTCTCGGCACGTTTTTTTTTTTTTTTTTTTACTTCTTTTTCATCACTGCGTGGAATAAAGAAGAGAAAAAAAATTCACAGTGTGCAACCTAATCTACTTTTGGCTGGGAATTTCAAAAGCTGCAAACAGACACCGCTGGAAACGAAAAGCATGTAACACACACACTAAATAAAGAAAAGGAAAGAAAAGAGGGCTCCAGTAGAGAAGAAAAAAAATTGTCAGGGTTACTATCGGAGCTAAAGAAAGGCCCCTACTACGCCAAACAGCTGGTGGTGGGAGTTATTAAAGCACTTTTGTGAAGTGCAGGCAGGAATCGGCGGCACAGAGGCAGTAGAGTACAACGCTATTAAGTGTGTTGATTTAGGAAGCCATATTATGGCCTCAGAAAAAAAGCTGTTCTTTAATTGGCGTGGCAAACTCTCATTTTACCGGCGATCATGTTCAGGTAAACAGTGGAGGCGAAGTGGTGCATACACGACACCGTACACCCACCCCCTTTTGTATATCACAGCTTCTTGGGTAATTTAAACAGACGCCTTCGGTTATTAATCTGGGCGATTAGTAATTAAAGAAGGGCGTCAGATTGGAAAGGTTACCGTATTATACCAGCCTGGATAAAAGTTAACAAGCTGCTTTAGTTTGCTGTTCTGTTCTCCATTCCAACCACCCCACCACAAAAAAAAAATCCCCAGGGAAAGAAAAATGGCCTCAAATACCCGACAAATTCTTTGGAAGAGCTCAGGTTTAGCATGTCCCTAATTTTAGAATTTGGGTAAGAACCCGAGATTTCACAAACACACACTAGTGAAAACGATCCCAAAATTCAGGCCATGACGTGATCCTTCCCCCCCCCCAGCAAAAGAACAGCAAAGTACACAGTGCAAGTTTTATTCACACCCCCCCCCAATGTTTCCACACGTCAGACTTTTTTTTTTACTCTTGAGCAATGGGGACAGACATGAACAAACTGATGGCAACCAATACATGCACCAAAACTTTTACTTGTGTATTTTACAAAAATCATCAAATAATCTCTCCTGATCATTGAACAACTGCACAATCCTAGCCAGTACAAGCTCCCTCAGTTGATACCTGTCACCTTTTTGGATCTCTGGGTTGAAGCCAATTTGTCAGGACACACCTTGGCTACACAATGACAAATAGTGATGACCTTTGACCCTAGACATGCCAGCGAGTGATTGATAGAACAGCCTAGGAAGCAAGGTATTTGCCAGGAGTTGGGTTGTCTTCCTCTGGGATTTCACTCTTGGTCTTTTTCAAGCAAAAAACCCAGCAACAATTACACTGTTCCTTCTGACATACAACGAGGGTAGCAAACTTCAAGAAATAATTGATCTCTATTCCCCATGTTCCTTAGAAAGAAATTTTGAAAGTTTCTGTTAAAGAAAAGCAAGTAAAGAAAAACCAAATGGCTAACCACTGAAAATGCACATAGCCACATAACTACACAGAAAAATGCACAGTGCAAATAAATCTTGGTTAAAACAACCAGCTTGTGGCTAGTATTACGCCAGCTACCATAGAAGGAAGAAAAGGAATCAAAAGCAGACTGTAATATAAACAATGCCAAAAAGAAAACAAACATACACCCTGGGGTCATCAACCAAAAAAAGAAAAAAAAATCGCAATTACATTGGGCCCGTGCTTCCACTTTATGTAAAAAAAAAAAACCTAGATTTGGTTCAAAACACTCTTCCATTTGTATCACCTCTTTTATCCCTGCAAGAACTTGATCCATCCCTCCCTCAATCTTTCTTGAACCCCCCCAACCCTTCCACCTTCTTTCCCGCAAGGCCCTTTTTCCCCCCATCTCCTCGCTTCATCACCAACTGATTTACGGTCTTTTGCTTGCCAGAGGTTCCCCCATCCCCCAACGCTGCTCTCTCTTCTCTTCCCCCACTCCGTCCGCCCCTTTTTCTTTCTTTTTTTCCCTCCCTTCTTTTCTGACTACTGCCGAGGTAGCAGAATCCCAGGCTGTGATAGATGGTTTCCTGAGCTATGAGGCCATGCATCTTCTCCACGGCACACCACCTGTCTTCATCTCTCTGCGTCTCTCCTTCCCTCCCCCCTTCCCTCTACCCCTCTGTCTCTATCTTCCTCTCTTCTTCATCCAATCCTGTTCCCTTCTCTGTCGCGCACACACATACACCCAAACACACACACGCACGCTCCGCACAAAGCGAAAGGTAACCGTAGATGTACGGCATCGGATTTCTCAATTACGCTCACCTCCTACCCCTCTGCATAAATCTTGCCTGAATCAAGGCGCCGATGAGTGATATCACAGGACAAATGCTCCGTTGCCACGACACCTATCCTCCATTGCACAGTTTGATTATTTCGCTGGAGAAATGCATTATTTATCATCCCAAATCTCTTCCGTTCTTTCTTTGTTTGTTTCTAAACATGCGTGTCTCTTCAGACGGATCAGTATTCCTCTTCCCTAGCTTTGATGGCCAGCCCCGAGGGACCATTTTATTCCATCAGTCATACATGCCATCCAGATTTATTCCCCTCAATTCTTTCCCCCAAACTCTTACGAAAGTATGGATTTATGGCCCAAGTGCACTCAAGTGCAATCTGCCTGTTAATATTTCATAAAAGTTGCCTGTTTTGTCAATTGATAAAAATGGCTGGTGGGCTTATCAATTTCATACCTCTGGTAAACTATCATGAAAATGCATTTAATGACCACTCTGGGCTAACCACAACACGCACTGGGAACAGATCAGATATCACTTTGTTTCCTCTTCATTTCCCGCCCCTTATTTTCTGACAAGTGAAGGTGTGACACCTATCCCTCTGGTTTCAGCAAAACAAATCAGCCAAGTGGTCTTTCACCACCGGTGATTCAAAAATCATCATGTCTCAATCATGTTGTGTCCTGGTGGTACCCCTCCACCAGGGGTTTCCTTATCTTGGTCGAGACACAATAACTGTCAGACAAGCAAACAGACGGGATCCTCGACCTTTGACCCCAGATGATTGGCACATATATGCTGTGAATCACCATGGCAACCAAAGTGCTAGCTCCACTGCTGAGGACAACCCGACTTATCTCCCTGTACCATGAACTTCAATCGATGGCGTGGTGCCATCAAAAACGTGAACCTCAAACAGGCCCTCCCACTAAATCACGATTACAGTTCGTTTAATGATTGACTTTTTTAAGGACACAGCAACTCCTCTTATCACCAAAAGTTGGAAAAAAAAAAAAAGATCTGTGTACCTTCTGAATTAGTTTTTTGGGACCAGTTACGCTGATGTTGAGCCAAGTCTCATTGTACTGGATGCAGAAGTTTGCTTTGGTGTGTCTGGAAACTGCAATGGGGGATTACCGTGTAAGCAAGAGGTTTGTACACAAGGGCAGACACGTGGGCGAACCAAAATCACGACACGGCCCTGAAAGCAACTACAACTTCAACATGCACTTTCTGTGGTGTTGATGGTTGCCTCATTGTTTTTAAAGGTTGAGTTGGAGGATAATCTCCTTTCAGAAATAGCCTTTAGTAAAGAGAAAACACAAGATTACTTGTAAGATTTAGGCTTGGCTCAGGAAACTTCCACTGTCTACTTTGAAAATCTTCCTGGGAATGACCTAATAAGAACTTACACAGTAGCATTCTTGAGCTCCTTCGACAACTATACCAACCAAAGCTAGGCTGTTCAAAGGAAAGGCAGGAAGGCAAGCTACAGATTATGCAGGCAAGCATGAAGGTACAAACACAAAACTAACAAGGATTGGAGCGTTCCAGCAACTTTTGCACACTGGACAGTAAGGCGTCCCTCCATCTTGAACATGCCTGAGTGAGTTCACCTGAGCACGAGGGCAAAGGAACCCGCAAGCGTGTCCATCAACGCGGACAGAGGGGCCATCCACCAAACACCGTCCAGCTCGAAATACCCTGGCTGCAATTGAATTTTGAATGAACCCTTTTCAATTTCACATATGTGCATGTGAACATGTTCTGCGGCGTGCCCATTAGGACGTTTCAAACTAAACGCCTTGCATCGAAGCTGTTTACAGGTTGGTAATAGCAGCTGTACAATTTCAAACACCAATTTCTATTTCTACACCCCTCCCACACACACACACACACACAAAATCACGATGAAAAAATATCTACCATCAAGCCAAGGCTGCAGAGGATTTAAGTCTCCTACCCACACGTGCCAAACACGTCAGAGGTTTCGGGAAGAGAAGGAGGGAAAAAAGTGGCTACCAAATGCGTTATTAATGATGCGCTGATCTGAAATTAACTGTCTGAGGGTATTGGCAGATGTTCTGCTGTTGCAGGTGATTGTACTTTGGCATTCTTGTACTCCACAAGAATAGGGGCAATGTCCAGAGCATGGAGTGCACAGCCAGCCTGCAAGCACTGATTAAAACAACCGCGCCAAACATTTCCGACACTACTTAGGATTCCACCTCCCCCCCCCGCCCTTAATTTCTTCTGTGGTTATTCAGTTGCTTTTGTGTGGGGGTTTGATCATTTTGGTCGACATTTTTATTCCTTTGGGGGGGCGGGGGGAGTTTCTTTTAATACAGATACCGTAAAGTGCTACTGGTGTCTGGCAGTTGGTACACTTGAAAGGGGATATCAAAACACTCATTAGGCATTTCATTTCCCACCTCATTGCTAACCGCTTTGGTTGAGGACTGTGTCAAAACTAATTGAGTGGGTCAACCTTTCCTGCAGTTGCAGAATGGATTCTGTGATTAACTTTGACACGCTGTCGAACATACGACATTGTTTTTTGGGGGGGCGCCAAAACCTTCTTTTTACATGAGTACCTGATGACGATTGATATCACATCAGAACAGACGGTTTCTTTCCTGTTAGGGAGGAGCGAACGTCAAGTTCTGCTTAATGGGGCTTAAAAGTCACCACGAACAAAACGCACAAATGTACCATTACACATGTAGATCTGTTTTGCCACAAAATCACGAGTAAATTGAATCACACGCCACACGTACTTCAGATACTCTGGGGTAGCACAGACTAACCATTCAAGGAGAGAATTTCGCAAGATACACCCCAATCAAAGCTGCCAGTTCTGGTTGATACGCAAATGCACAGTGGAGATGGGAGGGGCGGGGCTTGCGTCTCGTCGGCCCTCCTGCTCCCATTCTTGGGTGGTAGAGCCAGTGTGGGGCAACCACATGCTTCACCACTCTGCGTGGCCAGGATACCTGGACACCTAACACGCACCAAACCACCTGCCTGTCAATACAAGGCTGTGCAAACAGCCCATGTGACATCAACACCATGTCTACTTCAACACTTTACACCCTCCCCCCCCATTTCTTCTCTTATCCAGCGTCGTCGAGTATTTCTTATTTTACTTTACGTCTTAAAGCCTGGAGCAAGTCTTGTCATTTCATAATTATGTTGACAGGTTGTCTTTATTCCGTTTTGGTAGGAATGGGGAGGAGGAGAAAAGGGTTCAACTTTCAAGTGTCTTCAAGGCTTGAGCTGTGTTGAGTTGCTTTAAGATGAGATGATTATTTGGTCTGGTCAGTTTTGGCGCAAATCCAACTTTTCCCCCAACTCCAAATGAGACAGATTTTTTTTTTACATACACATACAAACACGAAATTCTTCTCAGACAGTCATGTTGTGCCACCTTTATTCTGAGACTTTCTTGTTTTCCTATGGTTTTTTTTCTTCCAAGCGATATAAACCTCATTTCACTATTACCTACCCAACATGACGGTGCCCTCGGGCAGAAAAACTTGTCCGTGCTCGCAACATAAACAAGGCATATTGATAATGAGAGATCGCGTGGCCCAAGTCCCACGGAAAAAAATGCACCACCCCGGCCCCACCATCGAGAACACCCCCTGCACCAAATCGGTCCCGTCCCCCCCTCTCCCCTGGGGGTTCGTCACAGCCATCGAAGGAGGGGATGATTTTACACCGGGACACGGCTAATAGGAAGGGATACCCGGGCAGTGCTCCCGGACACGGAGAAATCGGCAGGCGTGCGGGGGGAAGGAACATTGACGTGGGCCAATGAGCTCCAGATCTTGGGGGCTTGGAACATGAGTTGTGTCACGGATACGCGCAGGTATCCAGAGCGGTGTGTTCTATATCTGACTCTAGGCACTTGGGCCAAGACATTCAGGAATCCTATGACACACAGGGCGGGGCCTAGCACAGATTCATCTGCTCATAACAAATTGATTTTTTTGTTTTGTTTTAAACACCTGAGTGATAAATAGTACAATTCTTTTCTCTGAGAATCAACAGGAGGTGTTAATGAATTTAACATGACATTTTGGGGCCAACTTACATGTACCGGCAACAACACTGGAACAAGCAACATCTTCTCAGGCAAATAACTCTAAATAGAAACTTGTTATAACATCCTCAAAACAGCAGTGGGGGAAAAGTTTGAGAAAGTTGCAATAAGGCATCCATTTACTTTTCAGTAACAGAAGTACCCACTTGACATTGGCATTAATTCAAGAAGTTTCTCTTCAGAAAATAAGCCAACATGTTGCCTATATCCTTGTGCTGCAATTTCAGAAGTTGGCTCATGCATAGCTCTTTTACTCATATCACAGTGACATCCCTCGATGGAACTGTTTTTGAAACAGAATGCCCTTAAACCCCGGCCATGTTGCTCAAAAACGATGACAGCGCTCCAAAAACATGCACACCATCGAGCCAGCCACCCAAAACTTCTCTTGGCCATGATTTGTGTGAAGTACAGAAACACATGTGGCCAGGTAGTTTTGAGGCTTTCACAAATATAAAACAGTTGCCCGTCTGACCATGGAAGTACGCTTGGTGCAGTGGATGATGTTGTGCATATTTACATGTCCACCAGGTTTGTTCCCATGGTCAGGCTCTTTTTGGGTAGCGGGGGGCCCAGGCAAAAAACAGCCCTCTTCAACTCAACCCATCACTGCCAAAAGCGTGGGAACGCTTGCAACCTTCACTCCATTGTGACAACATTCACAGCAAATTTCCCACTCACGTTGACGAGGGTGATTCTTAAGCATTCGACTGTGAAGCAGCGAGAATTCAACATGGCTGTGGGTATTTTGCTCCTGACAAATCATGAGTATTTTAATGCCCGGGTGCAAATGAATGGATGGGATTTAGAGAGCCTTGAAAGGGTTTTCAATCTAGTAACACACACTGTGTGCACCACCATAACACTGAACCTTCAGAACTTGAGCATTTTTTTCATGCATGATAGATAAATTATTAGCCTTTTGCAGAAATGAAGAACTTCTGTAAAAACTTCTGACGGCTAATTTGTCCCCTCTCAGAAAAACATGGAAATTACATTACAGATCTTATGAAAAAATGGCCTACAAGTGTATCACATGAAGCATTAACCTTTACAAAAATGACATTTGGGTTAGAAAATTCATTTTATATGACAATTGTACGTTTAAAAAAAAAATGAATGCACTTAAAAAGAGATTTCACAGCCAGCACAAATCAAATTCTATTACCCAGAATGTCATGTACATGTACATGTAATCAGCAGGCTGATAGAGTCCTTGATTCCCAGTGTATTTTACAAGGATATAAATGTCACTGGGATGGAAGACAGAGCCAGCCTCCAGGTCATCTCATCTCCCTGGGGAGGAGGTTGCCCAACCGACTTTGCCATTTAATGAATTCAGCGGGATGAGTCGCTGGCTTTTAAGTGAAGGGCAAAAACACCAGAAAGACTGGCCAGATATCCCATGCGTGTACATGTACTGGTACCTCCCCGCTGGCAAACTCAAAAAAAAAGAGGAGATTCTTGGAGTTATTCCCACACACAACCAGACCTCCCAGGAATACACAATGGACAAACCCTGTTTAAAGTGGAAAGATTGGTGTTATCAGTTGAATCAGTGTGTGGATGGGAGGGGGGAATTTTTTTTTATTCATGAGGCTTGCTTGAGTCATGCTGGTATTGGATAAACTTGACAGTTTCACAAATGTCCAAGAAAGCGTTGTGACTGGCGAGCGTCATCTCTGGTGCCACCACAACAACTTTAACCACCATACATGTACATGTACCAGCAATGCCACAGAGGATGAAAACAAGATATATCAGAAGGCTACACATGTAGCTACTCTAGCTAACACAGAGATATACAGTGTACACATATAGGAGTGGTTGTTGCAGGTTGTCAATACCGACAAATGTGGACAACAAACGTAGAAGAATGTTGGCAAACTGGTTTCAGCAGAGCAATGCAACTACAAGCACCAAACAGCATGGCATGAGAATAGACCAGCTACATGTGCCATATTGGACGTTCACTGCTGAGGGAACACATTGATAGATGTATGACAGAACCATGCACTTTAGACCCACAGAGTGATACCTGCTCATTAAGTAACTTGTAGAAAACTGCATTTCACACTGGACACAACACCAAAATAAGGAAGCACTCCGAATGTATAAGAATCAGACGGTGCAATTCACAGAGACAACAGCAGCCAGCAAGTGAATTGGCTGAAGTGGGAACTGACAGAAGACCGATTTGTCCAACTCTCAAATCAAACATTTACAGCTATCCTGGCAGATACATGGACACGCACGGCAAATTTGGCCTCCCCTCGGTCAACACGGCCAACGTGTACCTTTAATTATGTCACATTTCCCCTCCCCACACCAAACAAACTCAAAAAGGGGGGAAGGGGAGAATAAAAAATAAAGAAACAAAACAACCACAGAATGAAAGGATGAACGGTGATTGTTCCTGGGCCGTGAAGGGGGGAAAAAATCCTTCCGTCAGTTCCACGTTTCACAAGTCGTCACACTTCCCCGGTGTCATTCGCCACAAATTATGCGTTTCGCATTGCCTGCAGGTGGCTTTTCCCTCGCATCCTAAAGCCCTTTGCACTTTCCTGGGCCGCAATTCCTACCTTCGCTTCTTCTACTTTCTCCCCCTCCCTTATGGACAAACCCTCTCATCCCTCCCATAGTCGTTCTTTTCTTAAAAACCCCCTTGCCTACCCTATTCATTCCCTCATCATCATGCGAGGCTCCTTCCGCTCCAGTTGGCAATCAGGCCGGCAATCAGAACCATCCCAGCGTAAGCTGTCAAAACCAAGCCGTGCCCGGCTGCTCCATTGCGCGGTCACTTGCTTCTACCTATTACAGCATTCCACCGTGCGTATTACTTCAACTCAAAAAGCGATGAAGACACCCACCCCAACCACCATTTCACATTCAGTGCTCAGCAAGGTTACAGTGTGCAAGCCAGTCAGGAAGCCAGGGTTGTCATATCTAGGTCAAAACCAGGAGTCAAGAAACTAGACTATAAAATGATACCACAAATCAACTACATTAGCTTTAATTTACAAAGGGCCCAAGCTACTCTACGATATTGCCTCAGTCAGGACAAGAAAACACAAAAACCTGCCATTCAATCCAAAAACCTACATAACTTAAGTTGTTTTTTCCACTGAACCAATTCATCCACTGTGGACACCAGTCGATCGACATTTCTCTCCACTTTCAGTCACAGTTACCGATCATGACTCAACATCGGGAAGAATCTTAAACAAGCAGCGACTTAATGTTCGGAGGGGAAAAAAAATGGTAAATTGCCTGTCTGTTCAGGTTACAATATTAAGATGTAATTTCAGCACATTGTCAACTTTTTTCCCAGATTTTTACACACTTGCGGCTCCAGACTCGAGAGCGTGTTCGTGAAATCTGGGAGCCAACGGGTGACAAATAAGCACTCCATCAATCCAAGATTTGTCTGTCATACTTGAGCATTTGGCTCATTCTCCGCTCTCTGTCTTTTCTTTTAGAGTGCATGAGTGTGTTTTCTCTCAATTATTTTCCCTTTTTTTGTTTCCCTCGGTGAAACGTGTGGCCCATTTCAACGGTTCTCCTTTTACTGATTAACCACAATAATGCGTGCCAGACAAGAAAAACGGTGTCAGAAGGTGGATACACTTTGCTGACACCAAAGTGCACTTGGGAGACCCATTGCTGAGGAGCCAGGCACGAGACACATTCAGATTGTCGATCAAAACCATTACAAAAAACAGCTGGAGAAAAAAACAGGAGGGAGAGACCGTAACGACAATCTCCATCTCAAAATTGGGTGTGAAGGGATGCCAAATCACAGAAAGAAATAAAGCGTGTTAAGGTAAATAAGGCCCAGGCTCCAGCCCGTGCAAGAGCATTTTAGTTTCTCAACAATTCCTCTTCTCGCCTCAAAGTCTGTGCCCCTCCCACTCTCCCATCTCCCCCCGCTTGACTAAATTCCCACCGTCTTGCTCCTAGACAGACTGCATAGTGTTGGAAACCCAGACACCCGTCTCCACAAGCAAGTCTGGATGCTTTGCTTCACTTGCAAGATGTTGAGAGGTGACAAGAAAGGGAAAAAAAATAATAATAGCTTACAGGTCGCTTAACTTTCATTTAAAATAGAGCTTAATGAGGTCAGGTACACACTGGCATGGTCTGACTGAAACTCAATGGCTGAGCTGTGTGTACGTGATCCCCAGAGCGACCATACTGTACATGAACGTGTCAATGCATGGGCCTAATGCTGCTCTTCTGTGAAGACAAAAAGTTGTGTTCTAGTGCTGATTTTTGAAGGTACCTGAGTTAGGAGACTAAAATACAAAGGGGAATCGCACTGATGTGTACTTGACAAAGGATACACAATTATATAAGATTCATATTCATCTGAGGCAGCGCCTTAAACAGCGCCTAAATCAGTCCCAAGTGCGACCAAATTTTTGCTAATGCGATCATATTTTCACCATACAGTCGCCATTTGCGACTTAAGATAGCTTAAAAACTACATTCAAAATGTACTTGAAAATTTTTGAGTACGCTTAAAAATCAAAAAGCAATGATTATGTACTCAAAATTTGTTCCGGAAAAGTAGAAATGGCAGCACAAGTCGCATCGTGAATTTAAAGCTTACCGTGTGTGCTGTACATGTACATACATACGATACTGTGCATGTGTCGCGCTCACATGCATGTGTTGGTTGGTTCCCGATCTAACCATACATTGTTGATGCACTGTATACGGACACCAAAGCCATTTTGCAAACTGCTACATCAGCTCCATTTTTTACTGCTTTTTTGTTGCAACGTAAGTAAAAACTGAAACGGAGCTCATGCCGGAATTAAAGGGTATTGCTGTGATTTAGAGTGTCAGAAATAGCGAAATTCATGCAGCAGGGTGTCCCACGACACGCTGAAACTACAGACGTCACAACATCTGTGGCTGAACCCCTTGGCAACACCCCTGATTCTGTGGATTGGCCTCATCAACGCTCACGTGCATACATGCAAGTTGAGTGGTGTTTGTGTGCCAGGCCAGGCCGACCGGGTCATGATTCTATGGATGGACGATGTAAACACAGGGTAGTTATACTACATGTGTGTACGTACTATCATGAATATACAGCACAAGTGATTACTAAACTTTCATAAAGGTGCTGATGCCTAGATTTTTCCCCATTAGGAGCCATTGGCTACCAATAAATTTTTTTTCTGTTTAAAGTCTTTATGTAGGCAGAGAGCAAATAGCAGCAAGACTTCAACATTATATAAAAAAAAAACAATTTGTTTCTATTCTCTCTCGACATGTGCGTGAAACATAAATAATTCTAAATGCCACGAATGCAGGCAAACACAGCTTAGCTCGCGGCCCAGTGCAATTGGCAGTCTCTTCGACCATCTGGCTGGCAGTGTACCAAGTTGACAGAGGTATGCACACCTGAACGATAATTCCTCCGCAGCAGGAAGGTCGAGATGAGAAGGTCAAGGCCAGCCCAGCTTGCACGCACAGCTCCAGCACAGCTCTGCCACCGCCAGTCGTGTATAAAGAGCATCTCCACTGGCACAGTCTGCCAACAAACTTATTTTTCAGGGATTATGCAAACCGGTTCATCCCAAACAACCCAAGGGGGGATGGCAAGATTTGATGTCACAGTAAATCAAGTTATGGACCTCCAGTGCCTAGAGGTAAGGGGACTCTACCAACGGACGTGATAAAAATAATTATTCTGGGCTAGCACTCCAGTTTTTACGCAAGTCTTGCATCCTGCATTCTCACCGATAATAGCTGTGGGCAGAAAGGTGCAGTCAGGTAACCAGGCTACTACAGCCAAATTTAAAGGGCTGAGATCATGGCAGTTTGAAGCCTAACAAAACTGCAGAGCTCCACTCACACTGGTTCATTTCATCCTTGAGGGAGGTTTGGTAAGAATCAAGGTAGCAGAACATTAAGCAACCCTTTGCCTCCACTTTTTCCAACATCCTTGCATATTTGACGATTACCTTTACCTACTTAATTTTCTGACATATGAATGCTTGGGCGCACCTTCGTTTCCAGCAAATATGATACCCCTGTCATTGCTCTCATCCAAATGAAACTTGCTGCCCTCATTTCTATTTTTCCTCCATGTCACTAAAATAAAAGTCACTAAAAATACAATATTCAAAAATTCTCTTTTCAATATCTCCCCAACCTATCAACAGAATCTGTTTGCTTGGAGCTCTTCCCTCTCTCTCTCTCTCCTCCCGCAAGGAATATGCTTTTGGGATTTGTGACAGGCACAGCGCTTGGGGAAAAAAATCCCGTTGCACAACCGACTCCTTTTCTGCTCTCTCTCTGGACACGCTCTGGGATGCAAGATCACCATGCCAACATCGTCGGCGATGTCCACCTTAACAAGCAGGTGTAAGTGAAGGGGATTAAAAAAATACACCGAGAGCGCTCGAATACTTAAGAGCGTGAGGTTTCTATTTCAAGACTTGGCAGATTTCCTCCCCCCCCCTTCTGAAAGACGGTCAAATAATAAAAAAAAAAAAAAAAAACACCCTTGCAAGATTTTTTTCCTATTTATTTTATACAGTTAAGCAAGGCTAGATTGTACAAAATTGTCAGCAGGGCAATAACTGCAGGATTTTCCACAAAGGGGATGGCGGACGGAGGTAGATGAACAGCTTAAGGCCTCTAAAGCTGAATAATTGCACAAGGTTTATTCAACAATGGTGGTGATTTGTCCGCATTAATCAGCCCGGTCACGGGGGGTAATGCAGAGCAAATATGTAGCCTTCGGTCTTTCCAATATTGGACAATACCCCAGGACTGCAGTCGGGATAATAACCAGAATTCTGCAGGGAATTGTGGCATGCTCATAAATCCATTTTTTAATATATATTATGTATATCCCTGACAATTTTTGTTTTCCAATGGGAATTCCTGCAAGCCGCAAACCTTTATTCACTACCGGTTTTCCTCTGAAAAAATTCTCTGACTTTAATTTCTCATCTTCACGGGGCATGTGAATAAAAAAAGGGAGAATGCTGAGTTCTTCTTTTCAAAGAAAAATCTGATTAAAAGAAAATGAAACAGCTTTTTGTCAGCTGTTTGTCCCTGAAGATGATTTTTTGAAGAGCTCTTCTCAGACACGAAGGAAAAAAAAACCAGAAAATCTCCTGACATTCTAAATCAAAACAGATTTAGAGTAGAAACGGTAGCTTGGGAGAGATTCCTCTTGTCAAACAGATGACTTTCCTGGACAGCTCAGCAATGGGGAAAACAGAAAAAATTATGCCCAACAGCAAGACAGAGAAACCGGGCAGGTTGTAACAAGCTCTCTCGACAGAGAAGCAAGCCCGTTTCACTACTTTGCTGCCACATTTGACCCAGATTTCTGATCACTTTTCAATCAGCCACTGGCCAGTGGTGTATTTTAAGTATGACTATTTTCTGCCCATTTAATACAAGTCTACTGTAGTCATGTGACGGTGCAATAATAATCAGCAAATGTAGAGCCAGTACTTCTGTTATTTCAATTTGGCTTTACCCTGCTACAAAAACCTTTTTACTTGATACATAGCTTTAAAATATCTAAAAAGAAATTTTGCATAAGCAATATAGAGTTTCTCACTACAGGCAAAAATCATGCTTAACATTAACCAAAAAACTGAATAAAAATGAAATTTTATATGATTTTTTTTTAACTTCTGATTCAAGGAATTGACCACTTCCATTATTCCTAAAACCAACAGCCTACCTGATGGACGTAAACCAAATCAAACAAAACAACCCATTAACAACATAAC
Source organism: Acanthaster planci (assembly GCF_001949145.1). Next base: position 265,150 of record NW_019091527.1, read on the forward strand.
CCATGACAACCACACACTGTGTGACTTTGAGATACTGCCATCTTTCCTGTTCAAATTACCCGTCACTTAGGCTCATCTTATCAGATCGCCAGTTGCCGCAACCATGCGGAAATGGAACGTCCACTGCGATGGTCAGTGAGTTCTCTCCGGCCGAGGCCACGCGGAGGACACTCAACTCCAGGAGGTCACTTTCCTCCAGGCCACTACTGGTGCTCGGACGAATCATCTTCCCACTTCCTCAATTCATCAATGTCATTAAGCTTTGTCAGCCCATGCGCAGAAATCAGTTTCGGTCAAGAAATAAGAATACTCACTGTTCACTACATGTATTTCCACCCTAGCATTACTACCGAAATCATTACCAACAAAATTATCATTCAGATAGCTCGGACTTCGAGTTTACTGGATTTTAAATTACACAGAAATATCATTATCACAAAACAAAGCCCTGTTGCAAATGGCGGCATATTATGAATGCACAGGTGGACACAGCGCACACAGGCAGTAACTGTGCGCGCGTCCAGCGGATGGCATGGCAGCCACCATCAGGTAAGAACCATCAGAGGTGGTCCCCCAAAGGCAACACCGAGGAAACAAGCTCGGGGAAGGAGGGTGCAGCGGCAAAGCAGTCTGAAGCACAGGTCAATGACCAGCTGTTGGATTCTGCCCAAGGACTAAGTCTCCCCCCCCAAAAAAAAATGGGGAAAGGAAGAGCAAAGAAGGGTGACAACACTCAGCAATGTTGTACGTGTGGGCTTTGTCATCTTGGTCATATAGCCACACAAGACACACGGGGGGACAGGGATTTGAAGAAGGAACATGGAGAGATAAAAACCAACACCAGCTGCCAAATGTGTGAAACGTACGGGAAATGAAGATTGTTCCAACATATCACTTCCACAAATGGACTTGTCATGCATAATTTAAAGCAATACGCACATGTACAAGTTAAGTCTGCACTCTCTCAAAAAGTCCCCCCCCCAAAAAAGACACATACATACCCCCCCTCCCATGTGTCACACTTTCTGACATGTCTTTGAGTGTGAATTTCAGTAGTGGTCGATCAGTCACTTCTAGCAGGGTGCTAACTGAAGACAAACAAGGTGACAGAAACAATACCGGCGGAGGGAAAAATGTGAGTTGTGAGACAGAAACAGATGGCAAAGGCGCGAAAAGAGAAGGGAAAAAAATAAGGTTGACTGCAAGACACTGGAATGAACAGGACACATGCACTTAACCTACAGTCACCAGACACCTGGGTGCTTACCCTCGTCCACGTCCTTATCAACAAAGTATCCACTATCACCACAAACCAAAATCCTTGCAAAAGTCCGACCAAGGAAACCTCGTGTCAAGGTTCTATTTTTTCCCCAAACAGCAACAGTTTCTTCAACTCTTTATCAAGAATCCCCGTTGAAAGTTGAAGAAAACAAAACTTCCAAGTCCAGGATGTAACATTCGGACGCCATAGCTGCAACGCGTTCGGACGAACATGAACAGCTCCATGCAGTGCAGAAGGGGGGGGGGACAGAAACAGAGGTTATTGACTCACCGAACTCAGCATACACATACACAAGGCCAAAGAATTCCCTGCTTCACACCTGTCTCTAAACGTGGGACAGGTGTTGCAACCTAATTAACAAACACTGATGGATTTCAGGTACCGTCAGGCCCCCCCCTATTGCATTAACGGTGGCCAGACAAAAAAAAAAATTGGCTGACAAGCCGCTCCATGTGCTCCTGTTGTCTTTGGACAAATTCAAAGGATGCGACTATTTATTGCATACATGAAAAGGGAGCCCCCCTGTGGATTTGAGGAAAATGTGACAACCTTTCTTGTGACCCATCTGGGACCCTGGCTACTATGCTTAATAGCTAATGTTAGGCAAAGTTCCAGCGACACACTTCCATGGTGGAAGACCAACAGTGAATGACAGAGGTTACATGTATGTGATCTGCATGAGTATCAATCAGCATGGGACAGAGGCATGAGTGGGTTGGCTAAGAACATTTTGATGTCTCTGTTCTTATCTTCGAGTGCAAGTCTGGGGAAATTAAAAAACACTTGGTACATTCAAAACAGATGTCAAATAACAGCGTACAGCATTCCCATTAGAAAAACACGACTAAAATGAATGCAATTTTTTCATTTACTTTGTAATGAATCTTTTCCCTGGTTGAAGTGCCTTCTATTATCTACTCCCACGTATGTTTCTCATGAATGTAAAACATGTACATTCATATGAGACCTCACAAGGTAAGCAATATATGTTATTGACCTTTATAAAAATAACAACAGCCTATCGTATTAATGCCTGCGTAACCTATAATAACATCCACATGTGCCAAACTCAAGATCTACGATTGTCACGCAATCCCATTGCGACCGCTCATGCCACAGCCCATGCCCATCTTCCAACAAAGATACAAAAAAAAATTTTTACAAGAGAAAGAAAGGGAGAAAATGGTCACCATTACCGCCAGCCAGCAGGACCCGGGCAGAAATTAATCCAAACTTCGTGATTTGAGCCAGTCAAGGAATATCAGCCCTGGCAGTCGGGTAGCTGCAGGGGGGCTTCACCGCGACTGCATGCAGGAAGGATATACATGTACACACACTGAGGCCCATGGTGCTTTTGGTATGGCAGCGCTTGGTCTCTCAGGGGTTTACTTCACTTTTTTGTTTTCAGTGTTCACTCATGCAGGCCGGGATCAGGAAATTAGTCTTGGAATAATTACAGCAGATGTATCAAGTAATGCAAGGCTGTCTTCGTCTTAGATATGTTACAGTGGTTGTCTGAGCATGCCACCCACTCTTCAGGTACATGTAGATGTGTACAACATGTATTACTTAATGGGTGACAAGCTCCACAGACAATGTGCTCAAATTTGACACTGACTAGGGGTCATCCATTTTTGTCATCTGTACGCTGGGGGGAGGGGGTGAACTGACGATAATCATCAGCCAGCCAACAATCACCCCACAACTATTGGATGTGTGCAGAGAGTGCACAGGGCTCTGATACATCATTCATACAAGCTCGGGCAACAGTTATTTCTTAACCACTCGACAATTCTGCCCGGTGTCACACATGAAAAAAGCACACACACAAGTACCAGGCAAAATTCACAAATGTTGAAATCACAGCCACGAGTGAAACAGTCTTCGAGCTCCCCCAAAGCTCTGCTGCACCATGCGTGCAATGAGGATTGGTACCCAGACACAAGTGTACGCTTTGTACGCTTGTGAAAATGACGACAAAAATGGATGACCCCTGAAGCCGTTGATTTCATTCACTTTCTTTTCAATCTGTATCTGATATATTCAGTCGGCATGAATATGCATCTGTACAGAGGGCATGCATATCACTGGCAAGCACACGGACCAAATGTACACGTCCATGTACAGTGTTCCATGCTCTCCCGCACAAGTTCAGGACCTGATTTTTATAAGACTCCTGAACTGGAATTTGCAGGGGGGGGGGAGAAACAAAGCTGATGTGAGAATTCAAATATGGGCACGCTCTACTGCAAAACGACTTTCACCATCTCACAGCACCAAGGTCATTTCCAACATCAATGAAACGCCATCTCTGATTGGCCGAAATTCAAACGAGGGTGTGTGAGATGAACACTAACGGCCCACACACTGCACAGAGAGAGAAAACAAAAAGCCCTGTCCATTTAATGTGGGCATCTGCACACCTCCATATTCCCGACCCCCTTAATGCTGCTCACATCTCGGCTACTAATTGTAGATGGATTTTCCAAGGCAATTTACCATTCACACGTTCCCCCCTCCAGAAGACGTCACTGCTGAAAACAATTTCACACTGGCCGGCCAATGCTTCGCTTTCATAAGCTCAATTGACTGCCTGCCACATTATTTGCTGATGGTGTGACATTCCACTTAGTGGAATGAACAATTTTTGTTTTAATTTTAATCCTTCTCACTGTGTCTCCTTAATAAACTCTATCTAACAAACAAGATAAAATTAAACCTTAAACCAAAACTCTGTGAAACAAGGTCGCACATTCACGCATGCAAATCTCAGCAGTAAATGTGCAATCATTTCCAATGTACAATATTGTGAATTTGCTAACTATAAATGTTGATATTCTTTCGTAAAAAGGCACGCATGGATAAAAAAAGTTCGAGAGAAACTCTGAAACAATTGGTTGAAAATAAACCTGACGGTCTGCACATAGATAAAGAGTGGCTTTGGTGTTGTTCTCCCTCCACTTTGTACATGAACTTCTCCATTAATACACAAGTAACCAGACCACTATTTGTGTACCAGCATTTCCACGGCCTGTTTTTGTATTGTAAGGTTGAAAGGTACATGTTTGCAAAAGGTTTATTATACAGACAAGTGGCTACTGGAAGTGCCTCTGGATGACAGCTGAGATACAGCTTTTCGAGTTTCAGCTTTGCGTCTTCCAATTTCAGTTTTCAGTTCCCCCCCCTGCCCCGCCTCCTTTTCAGCTCCATGCAGACCCCTTATCCGCCACAGACACATCAGACTGTTTCACGTGAAGCCAAATTTCCCTTTGCTTCCACAACTCGGCATTGGCCAATGACTCTAGAGCCAAGCCCAATGACCGAAGATGAAACCTTGATTTAGAAAATTGCCTTAGCGCGCTTCAGCCGTTCAAGGTAATTGGGCCCAGGTGGATGCGCCAGCTCTGTGTCTTTTTCGACATGTATCTCCCTCTCGGTACGGCCAAAAAAAAAATATCGGAGCAGAATCCATTTAGGCAAAGACAACATTGGCAATTATGTTAGGGGCTCCAACCCCATCCTGCCGCCATTACTCATCCAGCACAGTCAACGCCAGCACACCGACATCTTAAATTGGGAACACCCAGTTCAGGAAACAGACACTAATTCTCTGGTCTTTTGTTCCCGCAGATCCGTTGCTCACGGCCACCGCCACAATTGCAATCTCTATCAAGTTCTCTCTCCCTGTAAAGCTCTCCTTTCTCTTTTCTTTTTTTAAAAAGCTGTCAGGGGACAGAAGTGCACATCATATTCTCCCCCCCCTCCCCAATAGAAAGGTTTCTAATGTACAAATGCATCAGCACAGGATTTGAAGAAGTGTTACAAAGTAAATTGGCGGCGACAAGATTGAATCAAGCAATGGTGAAGTACCAGTGGGTTAACACGATGTTTGGGCTTGCATCTTGTGACTCTCTGCTGGTAAAGTAAATCTCAGCTCGAAATTCAATTACGTGATCCAGCATCAGAGCAAACCTGTTTCCACGCAGTTTGTCCTGTGACGCAGTGCCTCCAACCTAAATTTCCATTCCCTAATCAAAACCTGCGTGTTTGAGTGTACTTCAATATTTTTCCTGTCCTCCTTTCTCCACCTCAACAACAACCCCCCCCCACTGTGAGAAAAACGGTCTTCTGACGTGCCCGTGCACCAGCCTCGCTTGCGCCCTGCAATTTAGCTGAAATCCTAGATGGGATGGCTTTTGGGGGTGCTGCCATGGCGATGAGCAGCTCCCCATCTTTGCTTTTCATCCATCAGAGAGGATGGAGAAGAGAGAACGAAGAGGGAGCCGGGGGGAGTCCGAGGACATCCTGTGCGCTATGTCATCAATAGCTTTACTGGAGGCGGGGGTCCCATCGTGAGCGCCGAACGAGGAGCCCGCAAAAGAGAGATGATGGAAGGAAGCCACGAAGAAGATGATGCAGTAAGTTAAGAAGAAGAGAGAAAAAAAAAAGACGAAATACATTCTGCTATTTCTTTTGCTATCAGTCGCATCGTTGGCCATCTCTCAGTGAGACGTCTTCGTGCACTATCATTTTCAATCGCCCGTAGCTATTTCATCTGACCAACGTTCTGACCCATCATCCTCATCACTATGTGGTCCCGCATGCATTCCACAAACCGTGTACACGAGCAAGGCACAGGAGTGTAAAAAATGGAACACATACCACTGTTTACTGTCCACGCACTGTAAGGCACACCTCGCGCCCATCCTGCTCCTGCTCATTTCTTCGTGTTTTCTACTTTATGTGCGTTTAAGGCAAGGTTATAAAGATATTACATTGGTCCAAACCAGTTCTAGCATCGCTAGGTTAGCTACAACCAGTCGCGGTGGAGGGAAAGAGAGTTAGAGGGGGAAAAAAATCCCTCTCTCATTCAATTCATTGTTCAGTATATTTTCATCCGCCTGTTATATTGCATGGGGTGAATAAAACAGCCCAGGATGTTTTGGTGGTTCAGCAACATCCAACAAGCGATTTGAGAAGATTAAATTACAGCTGACGTCGTCAGGAAATTCCTCGCTCAGACTGTGGGAGTGTGTATAGAAATAGGGAAGGATAATAGCGACAGAGGTTCTTCCCCCCCCCCTTTTTTTATTCTACAACAATGGCACAGGAAAATGCATCAAAGTTGACTTCTGGTCATTTCCACAAGATGGCATTTAGGTAGAATAACAGCTCCTGCCATTCAGGCTCTCACGTTACAGCAGAAAAAAAAAATAAAATGAAACAACTCCAGAGACTGACATGAATTTGGCTGCCAAAAATCTCACCGATTTTTTTTCTCATTATTGTTTTACTTCTCCTTTTTGTATTTTATGCCTTTGTAAAATGTGGGGCAACATACATGTGATAGTCAAGTTTCAAAGTAAAGTGATGAGTACCAACAGAGCAGACTGATGTTACATGTATTGAAATTAAATAACCAAAATGTTACCCTGGTAACCAATAGCAAAACCGTAACAAGAATCAAAGGAAAGACTTAAGGATCAACCAGCCCGAAGCAATCATTAATGAACTGAACATTTTCCTAATAACCAATCAAATTACAATCTCCAAGCTGGACCTTGTAATTGGCCACAGCCAATCGCCCGTGAGTTCAGATTAGGAGCAATAAAACCAGTACCAATCAACCAGAATCAATACTAATAACCAGCATGTTTCACTGGTAACCAATCAAATATGCTAATCCCAAACAAGAGACCACTTAGCAAACTCCACTGCGTACCAGCCTTGATGATCGCTGCATCACCATGGGAACCAGTAACATCGCACAGGACAACAGCCACGAGAAAAGCCCTCAAACCACTTTGGCACTTGTGCATGCTTTGCACATGTACGTCACGGCTGCATGCCTGCCAAATTCCCGTCTGCCAAGCCAGCCAAGTGTCTATAACCCTTTTCTGGCAAATCTTCCGGTTGGAAAATGAGTACAAAGCACCAAATATTAACCAGCATGCAACTCTGAAGGACAAGCACTCAGCGTTCTGGCTGTGATGGGCAGATAATGTCAAATTTCACTCCAAACCATACTAATGGGGGGAAGGAACCCAGTCTGCAAAAATGCTTTCAAAATAAAACAAGAACAAGCACCCTTTCTTGAATACATGTACATGTATAATGTACATATATGTTTAGTGATTGTGCTCATTGATTATTTAGGAACAAGCTGAGCCCTTGCTCAGTGATCTGAGCATGCTCCTTTGCCAACACAAATGTCTCATTTCTGTTGATTGCACTGTTGAAATTCCATTAATAACAAAGCTGTAACAGCACCGAGAAGCTTAACAAGAGTACAAAGAAGGGCAACTTTCAATTAATTCAATAGAGGCCACATCCATGTCATTAATGTGAATTTTCAGGCCCTGCTTTTGAAGGCTGTGAGATATCCCTTTTCCACGTGACGGCAAACAAGCAGATATAATGAGATACTGATGAAATATGGTGAAGAAAAAAAACGGGGCAAAAGCACAAAAGAAAATCTGTGCAGACTCTCCTCCTCATGCGAGCCACCACAAAAAGCTTGCTGTCCACAGCAGGGCAGCCTGTAATGGGACCAATTTGTTCCTGTCCCATGCCTCCTGATTGCCAACAATAATGTGACCTTGCAGCACCCTGAAGCCCATCATTTCCACTCCCTTTTGATATGCCAAATTTCTTCTCCTGATACAGTACCAAGCATTTCGGATGGTAACTTAAGCAAGCTGCACAGGTCTGGGAAAAGAAGGAATTTCAAAGTAAAGGTGCACCTCTTTGATACAATACCAAACACCATGAGAGGGGAGCTGTTTTAAAAAAACATAGGATGCAGAACTTCAGGGAATACAGGGTCATCTGAGAAGGATTGCTGAAATTTGAGTCTCAGAGAGTAGAAGTGGCACAAAGTCTGCTTCTTGTGTTGCTATCAGATCTCCAGGACCAATTTACATGCTCAAGGTGACAGTTTCATGCCGAATCGTTCCCTCATTCCTGGCGCACTGCACGCCAATTACTCCATTCAAATTACGATTATCCTCGCGATACAAGACATCCTGCGATTTTCATGGACAGTGCCCATATGAAAGAAAGAGCCAAGGCCAAATTACTCGCTCCTTAAGAGATGCCGCTGCAACCATATGGGTTCCACAAGGGAAAAAAGAACTACTCCAAAAAAAATAAGAAGTTGTTCTTGCAGAAACCATTTCTATTATCAATCCCTTCCCCTGTACCTTGATAACAGAATAAAAAACTGAATAAGCTCTGAAGGCTTGGCCTTCAATCACTTTCAACAATGCAAGCGAATTAGTGCATTAATTGGCGAGGCCACTTCAGTGCAATGAGAAAACTTTGGCGCATCTTTCTCAAGAACTACCTAGATCATTCTAGCAAGCACTGAATAGGTGACCACAGCTCGGATGAGCACTACACGTTTCTCCCCATCAGCTTCATTTTTTTTTTCCTATTCTCCAACAGATCAGAATCTTGTTCAGATCATTGGAAGACGTGGAAGTTTTAAAAGAAGGTTTGACTGCAGTACTTTCTCGCACAACAGTTGAAAACTGTCAAGAATTTTCCCCGCAGGCAAAAAGAGACCGCCGATCCCATACACTGTTCTTGTATAACATCCACAAAGATTCATCCACAATTCAGTTCAAACATTGCGGCACATCTTCTTCTTTTTTTTAAAATGTCTTAGTTATAGCCCGTGCGAACACGTGTCAAACAGATCTTTGCCCCGAAGTTAAATGGGGGAACAAAAGAGAGACGCCTTTTGTTTGCAGTAAGTCATATTTGTTCAGTTATCAGAATGGACTATGGCATTTGTGCCCACCAAGCGCAGCCCCAAAACAGCTTGACATTTTTAGCTGCCTTTAGGAACAGGATATCTGAGGGGGGAACAGTGGGAACAACTTACCATGATCTAAATCAGAAAAACATATTTCTACACATTTGACAACCTTTCATAGGGTGTGAAATTTAAACAGGAAACAAACATTTCACCTTGAATTTTTCGTATCCTGTGAAATGTGAACATCAATAAGACATGAGTGTGGGGATTTTCAACACTTCAAAGGTTTCCCCCAGATCAAGTGAACCTTCACCCACAAACCAATAGAACTAGCAGTCCCTTTCACAATGTAAATTTTATAAGCATTAATCTTTTCCACTGAATTATTTATAATTATAATTAGAAAAAATGTTGGTTTGGTTTAATGGTCTTTGTGTGCCCAGCTTTCAACACCAACATCTTCCTATTTTGATCAAGAGTGCCAACTTCCCATTAAATAACAAAGAGAGGGAAAAATGGGAGGATGATGGCCATTGGACAGGCACTGCAGCTGACATTGCCGATTAAAAACATCCCCGGGTGCTAATGGGGCAAACGCTTGTGTTTAAGCATCTTAAAGCAAAGGAGTGATAAAGCCACTACCCCCACTGGCATGTGTGGCCGACTTTATGCAAAATCGGGCAATGTTTTAGGCTAAATGCATCATGTTATGGGAACAGATTACTGGAAAAACCCTCCATCAACATTTGAAAACCCCAAATTGTTGCGATTACAAATGTATAGGGCAGAGCACTGAATAATAAACATTAATGACATATATGTTACAAACATTCAATCGTCATGAATTACTTAACGGTATGTATATTTTCAGCATCAAACAGTTGCATTTATTTTTTTAAAAGTCTACTTTTTTTACTGGTCCTATTCTATCTCAATCAGAGTACTTAAAGAAATCAGCACAGGAAGGAAAACAAAGCAACTATATACATTCAGACCAAACCCATCGATCACTTTCATAACAGCATGGCCGATTGGCATCAATTGCAGGGGTTTTCCTATCCAATTTTTCCTCCCCTCTTAAAATGAGAGCAAACGCGGTAGGAGTTTAATGGGAACTGACCATGGCAGTGGAGGGAATTAGGCCAATCACACGGCTTGATCTGGGTTAATACTATGCACCACGCCACGGCAGGACCAAGGTGCTTCAATAGTATTGGACGGTATTTTAATTAAATATCACCAACAATATTGGCCGGCCTACTTTTTTTTTTATTTATTATTCCCCATAGTCTCCATTTTTTCAGGTTTTCTGCATTCAAAGGTGTTTTGCCTGTTGAGCTTATTAACACAGAACACTCGGCAATCAATCCCTGTGGCGACAGGAAGAATTTCATATCCTCTCCTTAAAAAAAACCGAAAGACTCGGAAAATACTTTTAAAACTGAGAAAAAATTTTAACTTTACTGCAGCTTGTATTATTAGTTCTTGGATTGCTTCCTTAATTCTGTTCTGGTTAATGACAATTTTTGAATAAGCCTCTATCAAAAATCCCTTCCCTAAATTTTAACACACAGAATTCAACAATCAGATCCCCTAAACTGTTCAATATCTAACCCACTTACCCAAATAAAACCACATAAAACCGTGACCTAATTATTCCATCCCCACGTACAGTATCTTTTATTTTTTTAAATAGTGCATTTTAACTGTACTCCTCTTCAGCATTTTCCCTTAAAAGGCCCCCCCAGCTCGCCTCCAATATAATAACTAGAATTCGATTGAATCAAGCATGCCTTTGGAGAAGAAAAACAGACTAAATCTGGGTCAATTGGAGATATGCTCGTCCTAAAAAAACGACGCCTTGTGTACACATCTTGTCATGCCTTATTAACAGTAACCTAAGTCCTACTTCTTGGCCCTTTTTGCACTATCAAGCTCAGGTTCTTCTTGTTATTGCTAAATCTGGTAATATCATCTACTTTTCACGGCCCATCAAAGCAGTAATACATTGAGGGGACCTTTTGGTGACGATCAGAGGATTTGAATCTCCCTTACGAAAACCATCCCCACTTTCATCAGAGTCCAGCATCTTTCCCGTCCACACCTGTCTTTTTCCCCCCTCCTGACAAACCCTGAGGCAATTTGTTCCCATTCTCCATGTACCATTATCCCAGATCTGCCACCTAAACTGGGTATAAATTCTCGTGACACGAACACAAATTGCCAACTGCACACCACAAAAAAAATATCTACAAAGAAACCTAACAGCAAATAACGCCACCCCTCTTCGATTTTGTAACCTCGACGCAGTTGTCAGCTCAAGCGATACATTTCTTAGCTTTTTTTTTTTTCTCTTCGAAACTGTCAGCTGTCGGGCTGAGGTTACATTGGGGGAGAGGGAGAGAAGCAGTAAGAAAAGGGGAAAAAACGGCGAAAATTAATCATTTCCTAGTGTTTTAGAGGCACAATGACCCAGTTAAATTGCCAATCGTTCCCCGCGGAGCCAAGTGAATCAACTTTTTGTATCACTGGGAAAACGACGGAAGAAGTGCTTATGACGAGCAGGCTGTAGCGATATAAGAGCTTCCAGCCATTCTGCAATCTGCCAACACAATTTCTGCCACCCTCTCACTCCACATTCTTTTAAGCATCCCATTCTGCTCTTAATTGACCACGGGGTGGGGGACGGGGGTGGGGATGTCATTTTAATTTCCCTTCTTTCCGCCCCAGTTCACTCAATGTGGCTATTTCTGTCCTGAAATAGCAAGTTAAACTGGAAATGTGTTAATAGCGAATTACCTGAAGGAAATTGTTGTCCAATCTTTCTTGAGGTATTAAGGCAAGTCCTTTTTCTGTTAATCATCCCTGATTCTTGGAAGACGGCTGCATTTCTTTCTTTCAAAATAAACACCACTCAAAATATGCTCAATCTGAAAACATTAAATTAAATCGTCATCGAATACATTTTTAAGAACCAAGCCATTTGCATTGATGTCACATCGCTAACTAACTGCAGCAAAGTAACTAATGAATTTGTAGAACAGGTAATTGTTCAGGTAATTAATTGATTTAATGATCTGTGAGTCTGGTCCTTAACTCTCCAGCCCAGATCTCACGAGGATAATTCAGATAAGCCCACCAAGAATCCACCTGGATAATTTTTGCATTTGAAGGGGGCAGGAGTCACACACAGTAGCAGTGTAATCAGCCCAGATATCGAGTCAAGTCAGCATTTCTGATCAGGAAGAAAATTTGGAATACCTCGTCAAACATTTTGCTCCGACTACAACCATGATAACTGTACCTTTTAACAGCTGAATACAGGCTGCTTATTTCGTGATTAAATGCATGGGATGAATCTGTACACATCCTGCATGACAACAGATGTGTTCACTGTATTACTTTGGTTGAGAGAGAGCTTTATCAAATGCAAAATGCATTGAATGATGAATCTCACACTGCAATATCACAGAAGTTGACTTGTGATGCATGGGTTTGCAGCCAAAAACCACCAAGGACGATAAAAACAAGCACAAGTGAATGTGACCTGCAACATTTTGAGATGAGCTCAGACAGTTATTCCTTCTATGAGACCAACGTCACCGCCAAGGTCGTAGAGAGCTACAGACCGATGTCATCTAAGAGTGCATGAAGAAATCACTCAGCACTGGTGAATATATGCGTCGCATGGCGCCCGCAAAATAATCGTCATTCTTTCATGTAATACACTGCTCACTTTCGTTTTCATCCCCAAAACATGCACGCTCATAAAGAAAAGCATCCGATAATTAAACATCCTCTCAGATGCTTCATCTCTTTCCTCTCTTTTGTTCTTCTCTGGCATCCAACAAATCATCAGCACCACCCTTATTCAGCCCAATGCACCCCCCCTCCCCCGATGAAGTTATCAGAGGCCGTTATGAGCGAGCAGATCTTTCGTCGCCGACCGATAACCATTGCCAGGATGCCGCACGTATAACGCGACACCAGTGCCGTCGCCGCTCTCTGGATGCTGACAAGGAAACAGGGAGGTACAGACTTGATGATGACGGGGAGTTCGAATGAAGGCAAGAAAAATGGCGGTGGGTGGGGGGACTTTGGCTGGCCAATGCAGACATCAAGTTGACCATGATACCTGGACGTTTTGTTAGAACTTCCCCAAAATCTGTTAGGTCAAAACAGTTTCCATCAACTCAGTTGTAACTTCTGAAGAGCTTTGATTTTGGAACATGACATGATTTTGTACACAATAGCTACATGTCCTTGGCTTAGGGATCTTTTCTATCCACCAAAATCAAACAACATCCAGCTCTGGGATTTTTAAGGTTCAAATTAATTTTGTAAGGTTCAATGTCATTAAATTTAGAGCAATCAACCTTAAAGGAGATACAGGGAGGTTACAATCGTTTTTACAAATTCCTAGAAAAATATGTAAAACAAAGGCGAACTACAACCAACGCAAAACCCTATAGGCAGACAGCTTCATTAATATCTGATAAGTTCTTGTTACATATTCATTATGGACACTATATTTTAATACAGTTTTATAGGGCGTCCACATAATGTAACTGAATACACATGTTGTATTTAAAAAATTACTATATTTTAAAAATGAAAGCTGTGAATTTACACATGCAGACTTCCAAACCAACTAGTGTAATTTTTTTTTTTTAATGTTCATGGGAAAGACCAGCCATCTGTAAAGATATTTTGTGGGATGAATTAAAAAAAAAAGAGAGAGCTAAAGGAAAATAGACCAGCTATAATTGGGTTGTGAGCACTCTCAACGCTGTTGACTCTTTGACATCTAAAGAGAGTTCCATGGCCCGAGTCTCCACGGGTCCTGGATTATTTGTCCAAACCTCCCTTCATTCCATCCGACTATTGCCCGGGAGCAAAGCCATCTTAAAAAGGCAAACCGCAAGAAGAAAGAGAGGGGAAAAAAACCTCAATTTCACCATTATTCTCCAACAGAAAAAAAAAGGGAAGAAAAAAAAAAGTAGGCCAGCGTAAGAGCAAGGCATTCCAATGCCATCAAATACTGCCCGCAGACAAGAAATGCCACAATCCAGGTATTTGGAGCTCCAGCACATGTGTGTGCACATGTTGCGCCAGGCTGCACAAACGCAAGCAAGCTGAGGCGCTCATCAAAATAATTGGTCAAGGTGTCCAAAATCATTTCCAAAGCCATTACACAAGTACGCTCCTGTCGCCGACAATATCACTACGCAAGTTACACAACAATGCCAAGGAAGGGGGAACTTGACAACACCGGAAACGACAGGGGGGACTAGCTGCCAACACTGACACAGTGGCAAAACATGCAAGGCTGCACAGACTACTAATACTGACCAACCGTCTACAAGTAAATCACCCGCTGTCTGCTTGCACTCCCAGGTAGTGCCAACCTACCAGGCAGGCTAGTAGTTTGACATTCTGCAAACAGCCCCCCCCTTCCCTCTCCGTGTCCATTCCCCTGTCATCTCCCTTGCCAAAGACGCCCAGCCACGAGAGGAAAGCTGACCCAATGAAATGCTTCCTGCCTGGAAATGATACAATCACAAAACCGGCTGTTGAGGAGTGGGGGCTGAGGGATTCCAAAACCCTGTCTCTTCTATATTTCTCCCCTGGACAGCCTACAGCTGCAGAGAGGCAGAGGCAAGCCCCACAATCACACCCTTAAGCTCCCCCAACCCCTCACCACCTGTCTCTGAGAACTCAGTGTGCTGTTTAAGGGTTAGGTCTCACTAAACACCAGCGCTGAGGCAAAATAAAGGCCCCATTATTCAGTTGGAATAAGTGAATTTATGTCAGAAATTACATGCACGTGTGGCGCTAAAAGAAATTGAGAATTGATTCCCACATTTTAACACAACCAACAACCTTGCCCAGTTTCACCTCTCACCGTACGTTGTACTGGAAGTTTTTCCCACAGTTTCTCCTTTTTGAACACTTTGGTGCTTAGCCATGGCAAAATACACACTTATAAATTCTGCCAGGCTGGTTGCCTCAAATCAATTTACTTCTGGAAAAAAGCACGCTAGCTAAGGAAAAAAATCTTTCGGATAAACACTGCAGTGGTCCTAAGTACTCTGGCCTCCAAGGGTTAGTCTATCTAGACTTCTTATTTTTTTTTCCTCTGCATCTAAATGTCTTAGATTCAGAGGGATTTGAAGCATCTCTTAGCCACAAAGCTCTTTAATCCCAGTGCCTGTGACAAAGGGTTGTTTTTTGTTTCTGCCTATGTTGTGTTGAGCATGACTTTAAATTAAAGGGCTTTGTCACTACAAATGAAGTAATGGAGATTTCAAGCATTCCCCGTCATAAAAGTAGGACATGCTGATAGCCAGAAAAGGGGTTTTAAAAGAGGTCAGAGCAGGATATACTGATGTTATCAAGAAAAAGTTTTTAGATACTACTTCTTTAAGTCAGTAACTTTCTAATGCAACTAATTAGCTTTCAGGTTTAATCATTCATACCAGATATGTAATAGCCAAGATCAACCTAGTTATGACTTCTCAAAGTCACATCTAGTCCTTAAACTATCTCCTTTAAAGTGGCTGTGCTCTCCAATCCAGATTTTAAAACTTAAGTAATTTTGAAACCAGTCAAGTTTTCATCTGGGGAAGAGCTGCCCCTTTAAAGTCATTCCCTGCAAGTAGTCTGGTGCACCCCGGTAACGCTCATTGAAGCCTGTGTTTTGGCTGGGGCTCTGTTACCAGGAGATACAGAAGGGAGACCTGCACAATGCAGAGAATGCTGGCATTGTTGCCCCTAGCGTGGGCTTTTCTTCAGTACCCAGAAAAGGGGGGAAAAAGCGGGCTGCCCATCCCTGATTTTGCCCTTTGATAACTTGGATTTGATCAAATGAAAGATGAAGCTGGAGATGCGGAGGTCATTTGGATGACAAAGCACAGAGTGTGCTGGTGCTTGTGTTGGCTGGGAACTATCCAGGTTGGGATACTTCACTGGGGATGAATCAAGAAGCTGGGATTGTCGGAATGCCAAGTTTGCTAAGCCACATAATGCCAGCATGTAAACAGGAATTTTAAAATGCAGTATATCACCATAAGCACTCTGGCTGGCAAGCTTACAGGGAAGACATGACTGCCAGGCATGACAGGCCTTTTCAATAGACACCACTGCGTTATCAGCAAAATAACGTTCTGGATATTAGCAACTTGGGACAATGTCTGCTCCAAGTTAAGGAATTCTTTAACCACTTGCGATGCTCCTTGCTTGCCGACTGAATCGCAAAGAAGTTGAGAATCAATATGATAGAAATGGTGAAGGAAAATATCTCGGTGTGCCGAAAGTCCCCTTGAGATCAGAATAATTCCTGATAAATGTACATGTACCATTCCTGCATGGATATCTGTCAAACATGACTGATGGATCCCACAATGTACATCAGGAATTAATTTTCCTCGATCACCGACAGAAGAGAACGAGATGGGTGACCAGCGGAGCGGAACGCCGACTTCAGTGGCTGACCGCCCATTATATGACTGACAAGGGGTTCCCCCTTCCTAAAAAAAAACATCGGGACATTTGTCATCAGGGTAGGCAATATGCAACACGGGCTCTACAGCTCATTCATCAAAGGATTAACGGTATTTTTTTTTTCCCCTTTTCGGGTCCAACAGACCATGCAACTGACACTGGGCAGAAATAGGGACAGTCAGTTGAGTCCCCCCCAACAGAAATTAGACCTGGAAAAAAAAATCACTCAGTGAAAATGAAATCCTTCTTATAAGGGCTGGAATAAGATGAAACTGGCGGGAACAGTGTGAGAATTTCATAAACTTTTCCTTTCCCCCCCTGTAGGGATAGAGATTTTGATTGTTTTCAAAACCGCAAGACTCCAGGATGGCCAAGTACCGAGTGGAGGGTGCCAGAACGAAAGGCAGAGTGGACAGGCACTACAAGAACTCTCCACTTTTTTCCAGGTTCGAAGCCTCCGCATCCTCAAGGACTCTGCACCATCGGAGTATTTTCTTTTTATTCAATCTGCAAAGCGAGTGAAACATTACCCCTGAATGAGTTTCAGATGGCAAAATACCACAGAACACCTCCTTCTATTAGAAAAGGACCTTTTTGTAGCCTCCTGCACATTTCCTAGAATACCAATTCTGAAAAGCCCAGGCCCCCACCCTTTAAGATTTAACTACTGCTGACAACTGCTGTAAAGAGGGATTCCATTTTTGTCCTTCAGAATGGGAGGATTTGGCCTCCCTAAAAGAGTGAGTTAAGAACACAATGACTTTGGCAACCAGGAAGCGTGCTTTCTTCCTGATTTCTTCATTTGCTCGGCCGTGTGGCTCTGATGGGAGCTGCCCATTTTGACTGTGGGGCACTGTTTACACTGGCCAATTTGCGCGGGGGGCCCGCCCCACCACCAGACCAGGACGTGAGCACGGCCAAAACAATTTCAGACTTAACCGATCACTTAAGTTACATGCACTTGACATTTTGCGTAGCAAAACAAACAACACACAACTCAATCCCCGGCTTTGATGCAAGGAAAACAGTCAGTTTTCTCCCCCACTTTCGTCCCCGCTGAACGCTAATTTTCGCCCGCCGTTTATCCGCACGCACTGTTTGATTCAACAGACAGATATACAAGGGGAGAACGGAGACCTAAAAGACCATCGCTACCGTCCTGGCTCTCCAATTTAAAATCCTGTGTAAATGCACCTGGGGGAGGTTGAAGGGGTTCCATGGTTTAGCGGTCTACCCACTCCCAGACATTTTTAGTGTAAACACATTAGGCGGCCCGTAACCGCCAACCAACGGATTTGTTCAGACAAGTAAGAAATTAAAGAAACTCCCCAGCTCCCCATCCCCAACAGCAAGTTCTTTTTTCTTTTCTTTTTTCTTTCTCTGACAGAGGCCACCAAAAAAAAACAAGAACCGGGCACACTTTTTGTCATCTTCTTAGCCGTTTTTCTGGTGCAGCAACCTTTTCGTGTGGATCTTCCCCCCTGCACATAATCCAGTTCCACACTTTAATGTATGCATATTTTGGTGACTAACCAGATTTCGCTGGCCGCTGATTTCATTACAGGACTTCCGATATGAGACAGATTACTCCTGTTTGGATAGGATGATGGAATTCCAGCAACCCCCAAATTCTCGCGACCACCACCCAATGCAGTGATACTGGGGCGAGAGGGATGACCGAAATCTATTTGCAGTCATTATAGGGAGTATCAACTTTCACATCTATTCGCCAAATTCTGATGCAGATCCCCTATGCTTTTGCAGGTATTAAAACAAAAAAAACCTGCAGAGTTTGTGGCTCTGTGTATTCTTGAAGCACGGCAGACGAAGACAATTTGGAGGTGAATGTCCAACCTCGGTGAGAAAAATGTTCATTGGTCCATCTCTTCCACCCCACGAGCCCGGCAGAAATAAATTCCCCTGGTTCCCTATATTTATCTCCCTAATGTGTTCCGAGTGAAATATTCCACTTGTGGCGGAAGCAAAATACATTAATCAATCAGTCAGCCGGTATTGAATACCTCTTAACGTTCTACCAGCAGATATTAAATTATTTATCTTGGCACTGATGACGGATGACAAACAATTCAACCGATATAAATCACTTAATCAATTCAAATATGTCGCAGGGTGCGATGCTGAGCATCCAAAGTCCTGCAGAAGCACCAAACCACAAATTCGCCATTCTTTCCCTTTTGTTTTTTCCTTTTCTCTGGGTTTTGCGGATTGAACCCTGTCCCCCGACAGCAGGCAATGTGCCCTCTCCACAATTGTAATACCACTGCCTTAATTTATGGTGCTGACTTACTGTCATTCAGGGGCAAGAAAGAGGCAAAAATTCCTGATAAAGATTTCAAGAGTAAGATGGACAGTATATATGTACATGTATATGTCAAGGGGTGTACCGCATCTGGTTTGAGCTGTAGCAACGTCATCTCGACTACCTCGTCACGGAACCTACCAATCCGAGAGCGCCCTCGCTTGTTCACCCATTCCCCAGCATAGGAATCCCAGCAGCCAACAGGTGATAACAAGAATCTTTTCCAATTTCACTCAGGCCAATATAAACACACTCAATCACACCATTTTGCAGCCGCTTGCTCATTTCAATTGCCTTTCTTTTCAAAGCCGTTCTTTTCCCCTTCTCATTCTCCCTTCGCTCCTTTTAAAACAAATTGCAGCGCGCAAGCCAATAATGATTCGTGGGGGGGGAATGGTAACCTTACTCTCCCCCCTTCCCCGCACAGCTGAGGGTGTTTGCAGAAGAGTCACTCGACTGGCTCTGCAGCTCTGAGGCTTGTAATCTGTCATACAAGCATTTCTGGCTTTAAATCTTTCCGCGCACTTTCGTTGAAAAATAGTACCATTCAAAGTTGATTTTCGAACCAAAATAATAAAATCTTGGAGTCCACCGAGTACACAACTGTGCTTTAAAATAATGACTAAAGAACAATGCCCATTAACGAAATCAC
The DNA here is from genome assembly GCF_001949145.1 of Acanthaster planci. Next base: position 284,669 of record NW_019091527.1, read on the forward strand.
AGTTTACTTGATTCCATTGCTCTTCGAATGGGCGTTGGTGAAACGATGATTAAAGCCTTCTAAATCTACTTTCACCTTAGGAGACAGGAGGAGAGTAAGAAATTACAAACTGATTGAAACCATTTGGCAATCGAAAAATGTTGGTAAAACAAGGAGGTCAGATCTCTACAACTACCTTCACATCTACTGCCACCACATGACCACTCTTCCATCACACAAGGCAATGGAAGTTAAAGATGCCGAGACCGATTTTTGTTCAAAGGCACAAATTTGAGACAACACGGCCGGTGAACTACAATGTAATTTCCAGCATGTGACTGCATGGTTACGACGCAACGAAGCAGAACAAATCTGGCGCACACCACAACTTTAAGGGATTAATAGACTTGTGTGTAACGGCACATCCCCAGATTTTTTACTCTCCTCTTTCTCCCCTCCATTTCTTTTATTGGCGAGCCCACTCTCTCCCCGGAATCCAGTGATTTGGTTTGAAAAGTGCGAGGAGCGGACGAGCGTCGAATGATGAACCGCATCTCTGATTGTCACGGACGGATGGCAATTTGCAGAGGGGCCGTGTTCTCCAAAGGAATTCGTGTACACCCCTGAAATTCCCCCCCCCCCCTCTCTCTTTCTCTTTTTTTTTTTTTT
>NW_019091527.1:285733-415998 GCF_001949145.1 Acanthaster planci
TCTCTCTCTTTCTTTTTTTTTTTTTTTTTTTTTTTGGTCAAATTAGAAAGCTTCACATTCAGCCGGGTTTATGATTTGCCGAGGTTAAACCACTTTTCGTGTTCAGTGTCCTGCCCTGATGCTATGTGAAATTTGAGGCGTGGGCATTTGTCCCTCCTCTCTGGGAAACAGCATGAGTTCCTGGCCGAGCTCAATCGCTGGAGTTGACAATATTGTGCCTTGCCCAAATTGACAATATTGCAGGTCTGTGCTTGGTACCTGGGTCCCCCACCAATGTCAACACCTGATTCCAATTTTGGGGGGCCTGGGTATCCATCTTCTCCTCTCCCCCCCCCAAAAAAACAGGCAAATAAACAAACAAACTGCACAGTTGTTTATTTTGCCTATTTTCAATACAGGTACATCATCTTAAAGACTCTACATCAAACTATAGCCAGACTTACGTCATATCATACTCCCCCAGAATGTACCCTTATGGTGGCATGCAGTGCCGTCATCATTAGCAGTCCTGTGTAGTCAAATAGCCACAGCATCCAGTGTAATCCGTTGTAATCCGTAATTTACGGCATTTTGTATGACAGTTTTTTTTTTCAAGAGTAACATGAAAAAGTAAAACCTTCATTTTCTGTTTCTGTTCCATAAATGTGTCCAGAATGATCGTCTCAACAGTCAGGGGAAAATACCTACTCGCCAATAAAAACAGTAACGGCTTTCATTAATAGAGAACGGGTGATTTGGAACTGGTACTCTCAGTGTGAAACCATGGTACATTTAACTGTTTGCCACCAACCAGTGATACCAAGTGCGGCAGTTGCCAACAGATTTGATTGACAGGACCGGCACAGGTGGTGGTGTCATTAATTTTTGGCACTTGGAATAAACACCCAATTTAATTGCTGAAATTGCGAGTGTCCACATGACTTGTGCCACTGACTTGGAGATAAATTTAATACAGGGTATTGGTTTGACTTTCAAGCCCTTGAAAGATATTTTCTCGATTGAACGGGGCACATGTTCACACGCAGGAACACACATTACTTGCTGCTTGTTCACTGTGTGCCCAAAGCCATTGGGTATGCTTGCAAGCAAAATCCATGCTTTGCATAAATTTCCATATAAACAGGCACTTCAAAAAACCCAAGAATTGAGTAATTGTACAATTACAATGCGTGTCTATCAACAGTGAACACGGCACTTTCAACTGATGACCCATTCTGGCCAAACAAATCTTTTCCCTGCAGTGCAAATCTGTGTGAGCAATGCTACTTTTCTGACCAACTGAAAAGGAGCCGAGAAGTTGTTCTCATGAAAAATAAATCACACTCAAATTTTCACCGATAACCCATTTTTTGGGGGGTGGGGAAAGAAAAAATTTCTCACGCAGGCAAAGAGTCCATAGTACTTGCCTTTCAAAACTGTAAGACCATTTTCCCTCCAACCTCCCACAAATCGACATGATACCCATATTCAGTTGTCCCACCGGTTACCGTTTCAAGCTACCAGATCTACACATACAATACCCAACAAGCTCATCAAGGAAACTACCAGTGATTCTCTTGGTTTCCTCCCATCACCCCCTTCCCAAGGCCTAACTGAGACCCTGGCCATCGGACAAAAGGTGCACAGTTTCTGTTTATTCTGCGCTCAAGCTGTTATTGAAGGTTTTGAGTTTGGTAGTGAATAGAAGGGCTCGGCATTCGATCCTAAATCTACTGTTACACACACTGATGTAGCTTATTTGGAGGTTTTCCCGCGAAATTAGGAATGCGATATTGGAGTTTACACGACTCATCTGCTGGCCTAGCCACCCATGAATAAACAGATTCGATACATGTAACTGTACAGGGTTATTCAGTTTTCTTGTTCCAAACAAAACTGCAATTCAAGCACTGAAACAATTTCAAACCAGGTCATGTTTTTCCCTTCCCTAAAACTTTGGACCCAATTACATGCACATCATCATTTTCACTGGTACAATACTATGAATGCTTGTTTTTCTTAATAAATACTTATTCAACCGGCGTCCAAATAATGTGTATCAAGTGCAGTTTAAGAATTCAATTAAATGCCTATGGCCGAGTTCGGGCGCCGTGTTCCTGACACGGGTTTCTTGTTCTCGCGCTTGAACGGCTGGAACATGACTCAAGAACACTGTTCTCGGAACAGGATCACACAAGGAAAAACTCGTGAGATTTTGATTTTAGAACAGCTACAAAAAAATATACAGATGGTTTACAAAGTCGGAGACAATAGGAAGTTTTGCAAAATCAACATTAATTATTTTTCACAACACAGAAGTGAATGCTCCTGTTTAAATAGAAAAGAATTCAGCCCAGTTGTCCATGCATTAACTCTCGAATAGTTTACTACAATACAGACGCCGCCATGTTGCTTGTCACTAACTACCAGCGATGACCAATTTGTACGTTCCCGGCGTTCGAGCTGCAGACCAAAGAACGACAAATCAAGCTGTTCGTGAACATACGAGGACAAGCCGCCCGAACTCGGCCTATATGAATACGCGTAATTTGAACCAAAGACTGATAAGTACAAATTTCAAACACAAATACTAAATTTCCTTCAGTTTTAGGCGCCACTTCTTAGCTAACAACCTGTACGAACGTCAAATGCATCATTCCAAGAAAGGGAATGATTAGCCACGAGAAAAAAAAAAAAACGAGAAAAAAAACAGAGATAAGCTTAAAGAGCTCAAGATCAAAATACTGATGCTTCATTTCAAGCCGCCTCTTCCACACTGGCTGTAAGTGTCGCAAAAACGAAAAACATGAAGTTGAAAACCCTGCGCAATCATATCGCTAATGGAAGAACACGCGCTGGTGGCACACACGTCCATCAGAACAGCAGGCACTGACAAATGAGCACTGAGAGAAATTAACTGGACAAACGAGAACCAGACGGGGAGAATTTGCTTAGCGGTTAACAGCCATTCACTCTAATAGACAGGTCATGTCCTAGCATATGTCTGTGTGTGCATTAATGTTATCTTTACGTCGACGCACAGAATTGGCTCGAATGCTTCAACGGACAGCGAATATATCCACACGGAGGTGTACATTCAAGGGAGATTTTAAAACCTGGGACATGTCTGCATGAGACTTCCATTTCTACATGAGACCTCAACTTCATCTCCAGATCCAAAGATTTCAGCTTCAGATCTCTGATTTAAGAGATTCCGGCTGAAGACACATCCATAGTTCTTCTGCACCCAGTATTGATTCAACACTAGAACCCTACAATATAATAAAGGACCACGGATGAAGGCACAGACAGAGGCAAATCCAAGATTTTCACTCCTGCTTCTGCTTTGCAACAATCTTCACAAAGGGATTCATGTTGCAGTGCGATTTCCACATACAGTGTACTTAACTGACAAAAATCTAATCTTGTCCTCTCCTTTTAAATGGACGCATTCATAATCCTTGTCCTAAAAATCAGTGACCACTTCATGTGTCAAAATTTTCTGAAGAAAAGTACTGCAGGAGTCTTTCCAATAATAAGTGCATGACGTCAAGGAGAGCGTTTCCCCCATTTTTATGTTGAGATCCTGCAGCTAAGTTGACTTCCAAAAATCAATTCGCTGCCAACTGTGTTGGAAACTCAACAGCTCTCGAATTGACAGTTTGGCCAACGTAAACCAGCCTGGAGTGTTTATTCTCCCCATTACAGAAACCGGTCCCCTGCATGCAACACAGAGGAGCGGATTTTCAACTCACTGATCCTCCACAAACACACAACCCTCATGCCTTTCTCTGCGAGCCTACAATACCTTTTTCTCATCTTTGGAAACTACCCAGATGTTGTGGCCAGCCCCTGCCATAGGTAAACACTCGGGCCGCACAGATGTCGCGGCTATATTTGACTTGGAGATGATGCTCAAATGCTCCAATATTGATCCACAACGACCCTCTTGACTATAAGCTGCATACATCAGCCAATACCATTCAGAAAACACCCAGCTCAGCTTTCTTTTATTTTCTATTTCCAACCCAAATATGAAATGCACACATATACATGTATTCTTTGGAATTCAGTCTTCATTCATTTGGTACTGAATAAGTTTGACCTCCAACTATTGTTTGGTTTAATTAATGTACTTTCACACTTGACAGTGTAAGTTGGGTGGAAAGTAAACTCCATTGCTAAAAGACACCTACACCTACCAAGTAACAAGAGACACATTTCTTTTAATTGTGCCAATAGACACTCGTTCCTGACAAGAATATACTAAAAGCATACTAGCAACTGCCATGTAAATTTCGCCCTAAGTGAAGTCTGCCACTCTGTCTCACCAAGGCAGCCAGCACAAGCAAATGTTTGTGCTAAACCTTGATGGCATGTCCTGATCTAAGCAATCACCTCAAAGACCGTACATGATGAAGCTATTGGTCATTCGGTTACCCTTACAAGTATATTTGAAAGGGACATGTACATAATTTTCCAGCCACAATTTGCGCCTTCATGAGTCACGTACAATGCAGTCTGCAAATTCTATTGAAGTCCTAAATCAAACGTAATCAGCCCAAATGCAGGGGCACAATGATAGCATTTTTTTATTTCATTTTCGGAGACTCATTGGAATAGAGGGCAAAAAATGTGTATCTCTGCTGTTATCCGTCAAACCTAACTACGGCTAGACCAACATACATGTACATGTACATATGCATGTACAAGGCACAGCTTTCTAAATGCAAGTCCTAGGGCAAATCCACTGCCATAAAAATGTGCATGATCCTTCTTTTAAAAGAACTGCCACCACAGATCGGTTTCGGGTGTTTATACAAGAAGTGGCCGATTACGCACCCAATCACTCATGCATTAGCCCCATCAGGAGGGAAGGGTGTTTGGAGACAGTCAGCATGTCTGGGCAGTTAAGAAGACCGAGGAAATACGAACACGGAGGTGTCAGCCGTAAGATCGAGACAGAAACAGAGGGGAGGGGGAAAGGGGAGGAGAAGGATTAAGTGGGAGGGTATACACGTCACTGTTTCAAGTGGGGACCAGAGGGAGGGGTGGGGGACTCTGTAGGGTGGGGTCTTGAGTGGGAAAAGCGATTGCACCATCATAATGGACAGGCAGGGATTAGGCTAATCCTTGGTATTTGAAGAATTAGATGCTTCACATTCTGGGCATCCAAGTATGAGTCAGGTCTCCTTTTTTAAATTTCATGTACATGTATAAACAACTACTCCAGGGGTAATATGGTAGGATTTAACTCTGGTTGTCCTAGCTGTATTCCCCAAGTGCTGGGAGTGTGATGCAGGTCCTTCTTGCCTTGAGGTGACTCACAATAGTTCTTTTGCTTTCGCAGTTGAGCATAAAATAAATATTCAAAATGGACGCAGTATCATTCATGATTCTCGACCTACTAAAACAAAGCATTAGCATTAAGAGTGGGCTTTCTCTTTCCAAGCAGCAAAGGCCATCTAAGACAGCCACCACAGATAAACATTTCTACAACTATGAGAATTTTAAATGCCCCATAAAAAATGCTGGAGCCATATTTCATTATTCTACATATTGCATTATTCTACATATTGCTTCGCCTGGCAAAACTAATTAAATTTATCTGCCCAGGCTGAGGCAGAGGAGAAAAAAAATCCACCAGAGAATGGAAACGAACCAAAAAATGAATTGGACTGCATACTCATGTCCACATAATTTTACCACTTATCAAACGGATTATGAAAAGATTTCAATCAACTGATGAAAGGAGTACATTCGACCCTATTCCAAACTATAATCCTCTGATTAATCACTGTCAAAATTAATGAAAATCTGGCTCCATGAAACCGGCATCCAGTGCCGTAATTTCGCTGCTCTGTGACGACCCTAGCAGCAGCGTCACGCACAAATGGCTCTATCCAGTCTGCAACTTTTTTTCTCACCCTTTCTAATACCTATTCGCTCAATCTGCATTTTAACTTGGGGGCGGAGCACGAAGCCCTGTTCAATGCACTTTCCAACTGAAGGCGTCCCCATGACGCTAATGAACGACTGTGTATATCGCAGCAAGATAATGAATTTGACCGACATTCTATCCCCTATGTTGCAGTCTCCCAACCTTTCTCTCAAACAGAATCAACAGGATCTTTTTTTTTGTTTTGCTTCTTTTTTTTTTCAAAGTATTTAACTGCAATATATCGACAGCCTTAGGATATTCAGGAATGTCAAGTGATAAAAGTATAGAATCCATTTGAAAACACATTTTTGTGAAGTAGTATGTCGGAGCGGTGGCATGCATGGGTGCTTCTCCAAATCTACTACTTTACTTGCTACCTTCACCATGAAAACCTCCAAATCTCATAAATGTTTTACCCAGGAAAGAAGGGAGTTTAACCTCGATACTACCCCTATCAAGCACAAAACAAAACACCAACTACATGGCCAAAAAAAGGTTTTCAGAACCCTGTCTTCTCCAACACAGACACACAAATACCTGTACAAGAGGAGGACTCATGGATAGAATGGCCTCACTTCAATTAATCAACATCATCACTGGTAGCAAAACAATTCGCGTGCATTTATTGTCTGATATTCAATCACGTCTTTTCTTACTAGTTCTAGTTCATGAATGGCACGTCCTCCGTGTCTAATGGTGACAACCAACAATTTCTGTTTCTTTTTCTTTCTCTTCCCCTCTCCAGGTTTGCCACTCTTTCCAGAAAAACCCCAAAATACCTCAGACAGTAAACACATAAAACACTTCCTCCTAAACCGGCAAAAGAAAAGCTGTTAATGAGAAACGCAAGCCTGAGTTATTTTCCCATCCATTTAAATCCCAATCTGTCAGTGTCCGACAAGTTGCTGAAGTTGCCCACCTTTTCTTTCCCCCTTTTTTTCCCCACATGATTATTACCAAAAGAAAACATTTCCTTTGTGCATCCACTGATTGAAGTCCAAGACATATTGGCATATTTATCACTAGGTTAACAAAAGGACCAGTTGGATGGGCACGCTAGCCAAACACACAACGTTGCTCTTACAAGGATGCGAGTCCAAAGTTCGTTGGAATTCCAGCTTCGTCTTGCGGCACCATGACCGTTTAGACAGCAGTGTCATTTTTTGCCACTGTATAAGTGATCATATTTTTATCATCCATAGAAAGAAATGGCAACCAAATCACTGACACTACTCTATCTATTCTGAAAGAAAAAAACTAGCCAGTTTGACGAACTTGAAAAATATTGTTAACCCTTGAGCAGGTGACCAGAAAGCCGCCATATTGGAATAAGCCTCAGCACCCAACTGCACCAACTGTCAACAGAAGACTGGTGCAGCGTTATGGCTAGCCTAAAGCACTGCCATCCCTAAAACGACTTCCAGAAACATGACGTTGAACTACTGGTAAATTGTGGGCACTGAGAGAGAGGTCAACATGTGTGCAAATGGGCACATTCATGAGACGCCAACTGAACTGTGGGTAGGGAGGAAAATATAGACCACAAATAGGCCAAGCTATGCCAATAATGCAGTTCATAAAATTCATGGCAATGAGAAAAAGCATGAGAGAGGGGGAAAAGGAATCTGTCAAATGGCAATAAACAATCCGGCATTATGAGAAAGAAGTTGGTGTTGCTAATTCAAATAAACACTCTGACGCAAACAGGCTTGCGTTGATCACCCCATGGTAATGTCCCAGCATTCATCCATCTTCAGTGACCTTACCGTTAACTGCCCTTTCCACAAACACACCACATGCAACCAAAAGGCATCTCCACATTCGTAACCTTCCTCCCGTAAGGCCGGGCCAAAAACAATAAATTTTCTCCCCTAAAATTGATCATGAATTTATAGCGCCCTATTGCGTGCGTCCCTCACTCCTGTGCACCCACACACACACACGGCACCCCCGTTAAAAAATTTTCATGTATACATCCTCGATGCTCACTGTGGCAGTGTGATTTACATCCCTGTCCGAATTGCCCGCACTTTTTCTTCACCCACTAATCTATCAGATTCTGGGGGATGCGGACAGCCTGGGTCGTTACCTAAATAAACATCATTATTCCGGTAAGCTGGAAAATATGAGGAGATCAGAAATACAAATGGAAAACGAAAACGGGGCCAATCATTCAACTGGACAGACAGAATTTTTTACCAAAATTTTTTTTCTGAGTTGCTACAGGGGAAATAAAAATTCAAGTCAATGATTTCAACTACATATATTCTCCATCACACTTGTAAATGGTCACCAAACTATCAACTGCTCCAACTTTTACCTTAATCAGAGAGTTACCAGTAAGATTTGGGGGGGAAAAGTAATGAGTGTGGAAGATGACAACCTGTCATGAACTACAGAAGCTCGTATTCCAAGCAAACCTCTATGGGGGGGGACCTTGTGTCAATGTTTGCCAGCAACGATCTGACGCAAAGTCGTGGGCAATCCGCCTGACACCATGATGTATTATTATTGGTCTTGGTCAAATAACACCATACCTGGACTTTGGTCGAGGTCAGTTCCAAATTTCTAGAGCTGCCAAATTATTTTTAAACTCTATTTCTCATATCAATCTGTCACCATTTTTGCGTTTGCTATGTCACCGTAAACCTTCTGCTCATCCGAAGATGTCATGAGCAGATTTTAAATCTGATTTGAGAAAATTGGACAAAACCTTCTTATGAAATATTGATAGCACTGATCCTGCACTATGGAGAGGGGCTCTGTCAGGTTTATAAGCGACAGAGTGTTCACCTTCTCATGCACTTTCAAACATTCGGGAGCTCTAAAACAAACTTCAGGGCTTCCCAGCGATTTTTCAGTGCAGGGGAGACTGGGACAGGTTTAGCTTGTGGGGGCCTGACAGTCAATCCCTGCCAGGTTGAGTAATCACCATGACCTTGGACTGCACAGACTCGCTCCTCTGTGTTTATCTGCAAGCAGACTTCTTGCTGACCTTAAAAAGACTGGAGTTCAGCTCACAGCTTGAATCTTTGCTCCAAGGCAACTGGATCAAAATCGCCTCTTGGTTTAATCCCTCCACTTTTTTTCCCATCCTACAAACCTTTTTCTCCTAAACCAACAAAACCTCACCTCCCAAACTCAGGATGACAGAGGCCATGTTTTTCAGCTAAGTCACTGATAAAAAACATCTTGTGGTTTTTATATCCCTTTCTATTTGACTCTGTGGACAATACACTCCCTCCACTAAAAGCCAATGGGTTATAGATGTCACAACCTGAGATATACCAGCTGTGTCTGCAAAGTATCAGATGCAGATTGTATTCGGCCCACCAAAGTTTTTGTGAAAACCCCAGAAGAAAAGGTTCCAGACCTTAAACATTCACACAGTTTACAACTGGAACTAATCTTGCACTGTTCCAATGTCCTGAAACACGGCCATCCCCCAGTTTAATTTACTGGGATCCACATGAGGGGGGAAAAAACACAAGCTGGCAAACAAAAACGAAGAAGCTCTTTTCCAGAACAAGATTTCGAGAACTTTGCTGATGCAAATCCCCTGGACTTGACTATCACAACTAAATGTCTGCTTGGCTCCCAACTGGACATCGTTCGTTTCTTGCAAGGGAGAAGGACTTGCAAGCACAGATCCGCCGCAAAAAAAATACATCATCTCAGCCATGAACATTTTGAAATTCTCTAGAGTTCCACTGACAGGGAACACTTCTCTGTCTTTCTCTCTCTCTGCGTCCCTTCAAGCTCCAAACTGCTCCGACCACTCAGGATACTCCAGCCTGTCCACTCCAGCCCTGCAGAGCGTGCCCGATTCCTACCCTCGCCTGTTTGTTCAGATTTTTACAGCCAAATGTTCGCCTGCACCGCCTGGAACTCCATATGACCTTTCCTCTCTTTCTTTCCTTCTTTTTTTGGGGGGGGGGTATTTACTTTTATTCCCTCACTGGAAAAGGCTGCAAGTGTCTTTTGCCTGTAACCAACTACCACCACGCCTTGAAATAATTGAAATTCAATTCGACTGAGGCATATTCTGTCTTTCTTTTTGAACCAATCTCAACGGGCTACTTCAATGTTATGACAGATTATACCGAGCTACCTGGCAATTATTTCAGAGACATGTGGTGATAATTACAGCGACAACATGAGAACCACCACAACTTCAAGGCAGCCCACTTCTGCTGATTCCTAAAATGTGTAATGTAGCCAAGGAACGAGAAAAATCACAAAGTTTTACTTTTAAATTTAAAGTGCTCTTTTCATAAAAGGGAAAAGAGGGAGTAACCATCACCAAACCAATGCCAAGAAACCAATTTTTACCACATCCTCCAATAATTACCTGTGTCATCGGGGAAAACAATGTAAAATATAAAACGTCAAAAGAAAAGAGTTGTTTATTACACTTCAAACTTACTCATTTTTTTGCTGTTTCAAGCCACATTATTGCCATTCCAAAGAGGAAAGACACAGTTAGTTTTGTTGTGTAAAATAAGTTTTTTTACTCCCTACAAGTTATACGGAGATCTAATTAAAGTATGTAAACGCTAGTCTGAGAATTAGAATTTGCTTTGTAGCAGCTTAGACTGGCTTTTGTTATCTGACCAAGTTATCTGATCAAAGTATAGACAAAGTCCAATAATCTCAGCATTCTTAGCATCCTTGCAAAAGTTCTGGAAAACACAAATAGATCCCCTATGAAGTTGGAGGGGCGTAATCTTTAAAGAGACAAAAAAGTCATGTGACCCCAACCGACAGAGAAGTGAATGGTGGGCGTAGTCAACTTTAAAAACAACAACAGCCCCAACTGACAGACTTTATCCCTGTGGCATCTCCGTAACATCCCCCCCACAATCCACAAATAGAAAGGATCCCTGATCACATTACTCAACAGGACAGAAGAGTTCTTGTAACCTTTTCAGAATGAACTCTTGCCCAACATATGTTGGGCAGTAAATTAAACTTTTATTACAGCACCCATCAAACATCAGACAGCACAAAAAGCTCCTAAAAGGTGTGATACAGGTCACTGGCATTCAGACAGCAAGGCAGTACGAAACGAAAACGAGAGATATGAGTCTTTGTGTAGCCAGTTCCCAGTAAGGAGGGTGATTATCTCATATGTACATTCACAACAGGAAGCAGTTCTCATCAATCACCCGAATAAAAAAAGCCCACAACAAACTGCTGGGGAGATGTATTTTTATGGGAACAGAACAAATGGATACCTTTATCTTCTAAGACTTTTATTTGAAAATTTTGACAATGATGGATATTTCACTCACACCAATAGCATCACCTTTTAAATATTTCGTGTTGATTCTCCAATGTTATTTGTTACATTATTTGTTCTTAGTGGTTTTTTTTTTTTTTTTTACCCACACAACAATTTATCTAACCACGGGACTGAAATGTGTGACAAGTTCGACACCGGTTGAACATGGTTCTCGGCACAGCAATGCCCATTTCATGTACAAGCGAAGTCTGAAGTTCAACGTACCAGTTCGGTCTTCAAACTTATACCTGCAGTTGAAACAATACAAATTGGGTGTTTGATTTACCTACACGTAGGGTACCATCTACCCAGGCGGAATGGATGTCTGGATATTCTTTAAAGTCTGAATTACGTTAGCTCAAGATCGAGAGCAAAGCATGCATTGTCTGTAAAAGAAAAAAAACCTCAGCACATAAACTACTGTAGCCTTTGCACACACTACACTTGGCATGTATGGCGATCTTTGCCCCCTTGTAATTTCTTATTTATATATCATCCACCATTTAAGACGACTTTGGCCCGCTGCTCTCTCAAGAAAAACAAAAACGAGTGATGAAGGGATCCGCATACACAGCAGTTGGAGAGCGGCATTCATCTAAATTTAAAGCCGTCGGGAGCTATGACCAGAATGGCAGACGTACACAGTCTGTCGCTTGGCATCCAGCACATTGTGGAAACAATGGCAGGACTGACGCACCGCATGCAATACCAGAACAGAAAGGCGCTTCATACATGTACCGGTAGGAGCATGGCTTTACGTTCAGAATCTGTAACGTGTATATTATCGCCATTGTCATTAATGGCCCTCTTGCGACAAATAAAACCTGTCTGCCACTGTGGGCGGGCGGAGAATTCGAGCCAATTTGAACTGGCAATTGACAAAGACTTCTCAGAAAATTAGAGGCAGATGAGACCTTGTAGAATGAGTAGAATTATTTTCAGACAGCGTCACCAGACAGCACCAAGTAAATTACATTTATCTTTTGCACAATGCTTCTGTTACTCGCACACCGTAATGAATACATGTACATGTACCAGCATTGGTTTTAAGGGCAGAATATTCCCCAGAAATTGTGTAAACCTAGAGCTTTTTACATTAGTTTAAGTGTACAAACAAAACCAGTAATCATCAACTCTACACAGGTCCAAAATCTATTTTGTGTGACACATAACACCATCCATAAGCTCTCCCCCTTCAGAAACATACTACTGTTAAATTTGAGCATGGGACATTCAGAACAGAAAAAGAGCATTTCTTTTCTGCTCTCTCTGGTATGTGCATCTACGGAAATCCCCGGCAAATTTGGAGGCAATGTGGCCATACACCAACAGGGAATGATTTAAAAAGTGGTTTGAAGGCCAGCAAACTGTTTAGTCTCCCAACATGAAGTTTGTCTTCCGTGCATACAGCTCCACACAAACCTTGCCATACCTTCAGTTTGGCTGCATATTAGGCTCTGACCAAAAAGACACACACAAATTCAATTAGGTGGGAGACTTTTAAGTGATAACAAATCAAGATTTATCGCTCAAAATGACCCAACGGCTCATGAAACAGAAGACAACACGAACAGGCTTGACAACATCGGGGAAGACGTTCCATAAAACCTTATCAAATCCCAAACCTCGTAAAGAAATTCCAAAGTCCTCTAAACCACTCTCCCCCCCCCACCATTTTTTCCCCGTCCACCTCTTGCCGACTCTTGCCAACTGTGAAAATGCATTATGAACTGGCACAGTCACATGACCAAGCCCGCTCGACTATAATAACTCACTCCCATGATTGTGTTTATCATGCCAACATAATCTAAACTCTCCGGGCTACGGCGCATCAGAGCTTAGCCGACCATCTGCACAGGTTCTTGTGAACCAGCACACAACACTGTGCCCTGGACTGTCTTTAATTAATACCGTTCCGATACCATTCATTTTGAGTCCGAAGGCAATTCTGAAACAAAAAAAAACACCCCCCCCTTTCAAGCCCCTCCCCCAAGAAAAAGCACAGCCGATCTAATGCATGCTGAAATGTGCACTTGCATGAGTTTCCGAGCGATAAGCTTGTGCAAAATTGCTCTACAACCGTGTGCCACGTTTTGACCTTTTCCTAGAAAATCTGGATGCAAACATGCAGGAAACATCGGGCTCGGGTCGAGATAACTCGCAACTTCTGACTACGACTGACTTCATTAGCATCGACCAGCCGGATGGAATTTCCCAATTCTTCCAAATCAACTATTCAGGCACAACATTCTACAGCAACATAGACCAGCGATGGAGCGACCTGTGACTGCAATGAGATCTAGGTCAAATGTGATGGGGCTACACATGTACTTGGCCCAAGAAAAAATTTCGAGGAGAATGTAAAGTAAAACATGAACTAAAAACAGGGTACGACTAACTGCAATGCCCATTTTTGGGTGATCCATTTTATGATGTTCATGAGAACAATGTTGCGCAAGTTAGGCACACACTGCACATAGGCAAAGACTGACATTTCAGAGACTTTATAACACATACAAGATGCTGTCTTAGTACATGTACATAATTCACCAGATACAACCTTGCCAAGTCAAGCGCATTAGTTCCATCAAGGCCTACTCCGGCAATCCTCTAATTGCATTCTTAACTTTTACATACCCAAACATAAAATTTATACACATCTTAAGAGAGGTACCATCCTACTGACTCCTAAAAAGAAAAAAAAATGATCTGGGCCCAATTTAATGCCGCTGCTTACCGGAGAATTCCGCGCTTACGATCTCCATTCTGCGCTTACCGCACTAGCAGAAAAATTCTGCACTAACCCTTTAAGCACAGAATCCTTAGTTACGGGATGTACGCATGCGCACAAGCCAAAATTCCTCGCTAACCCATGAAATACGTCCGCCGTAAGCACAGTATTTTCTGCTACAGTAAGCGCTGATTTTTCCCTTGCGGTAAGCAGCGCCATGAAATTGGGCCCCGGTATAAAACTGAAGCTTAAATGTAAGTCTCCCAGATCCTTCAAAATCCATCAGAATTCCCTGCCATACATGTACAACCCACAGACTAATGCAGGAGAACTGTTGACAGAACAAGTACAATGATATAATGTGGTATCCTACACTATGGTGGATTCTGGAGGATCCAGGAAGGTTACAGCCAAACTGCCAAGGATGTACATGTACATAATCCTGACCCTGCTGGAGCTTACAAGATCTTATGGCAAGCTACTAGTATTTCTACCTGATTTCATTCATTGTGAGTAGTGATTGCCATTTTGGATACCTTGTTCTGTTGCACAAAGCATTTAAAACTTAGCAACTGAAAAGCCCCGTTCTTCACTTCAAGGTACATGTAAGTTTTGAGTTGACACCTTATTTTCAAACACTTGCTACAGTCTCCAACAGCTGGATTCTGTTAAAGACAACCGCAAAAGCTAGTGAAACCCAGATAGAGGGGGATTGGGCTGGCTAGTCGGTTAACCCCAATCAATTTGTGTCAACATGGCTGACCACAACATTACCATACAACTGAACTTGAAATGGTCATGCCACTAATGGTTTCCCTCCACAAGTGTTGGATCAGCCAGTAATATTAAGAGCCACTTTGGGGAATGCCTATCAACATGATCAATGGTCAATTGGCAGAGGGGAGCTCAGCCCCACCAGGGGTTGGGAATAATCAGGGATGACACTTTGCATCTGGTCAGACCCCACAGAGTGTGAACTTTTGATAGCCCTTCTGATGTGTCTCCTGGGATATACCATTTGCAGCCATCACATTTTATGAGGAAGCCCTGATTTGTTCAAACTTAATTTCAGTTCCAGTGTGTGTTTTTGCATTAACAAACTAGTTTATTTTTTCACTGTTAACAAGCAGACAGTTACAATTTTGTCTTGTTCACTTGTCACAAGATAGCAAGCTTGGATGAGGATTTCGTTGCAAGAATTGAATCTTAACAATTAAGATTCGTATAGCTTACTTTAGATCAAACAAGCAAAAATGTCCAATTTGAAAATGAGACACATTCAGACACATTTAAATCTGATCTTTTTCAACCAACGAAGTAAACTATTCAAGTGTCGACATGCAACTTTATCTGCGACTGACCATAATAGGACACTGCACTACACACATGCACGCACGCACGCACGCACAATGCTGCACTTTACACATATGCCAAATTTAGGTGTTTATCAGACAGGGTCGATTTTTACCCCGAATAGCAGCCCACCACATTTCCAGCCAGAAGATGAGAGAGCCCTCCCACTACAAGCTTGGCGCAACTAATTAAAAAAAAAAAGAACCCGAGCAAATGTTCTGCCCTTTTCCTTCTCCCCCCCCCCTCACTTGACCCCTCTTGAACCCGCTGTCGGCGATGTTTTCTCCCTGCAAATTACTTCCCCAGCAAAGCTGCGGGGAAATCAAAAAAAAAAAAAAATCAAAGGTTTTGCACTTCCCAAGATTTTCGCCAACTCAACGTCCTACCCTTGCAATATTGATGCTGCAGCAATACAGAGAGGGCTGAGTGGGACGGGGGATATTTCAGGGCACAACCAGAATTTCCACAACTCTTACTAAAAGAGAACATTTTCGGCATTTACATTACCTACATCGGCATCTGCACAACAAAGTGTGAGGGTACCACATCGTCTGTAACACTGTTTTTTCATACATTTTTAAGAGCAACACTCTGGAACAGCTGGGTACCTGTGCTCCAGTCGCACGATTCTGAGGTAAACTAGTTAAGGAACCAGCCTAGTGGTAGGTTAGCAAACACCGTAACCTAAAGCGTGGATCTAGAGATTGCATGCCATTGTGACAATGGTATTTCAAAGACGACAAAACTGAATGCTATATGCGACTGGTTTTGGTTTTCAAATTCTTCAGTTCACCTCTTTTTTTTTTTTTAAATCTTTTCCCCTCAACATGATATTCTTCTCCAAAGGTGTTCCTGTAAAGAGCTCAATCTGAACCTACATTTCTGGAAGCTGAAAGGAATACAAAAGCCGATAACTGGCAGATGGCCGATTGGCATGGACAGGTGTGCATGTATCTTGTTGTGCCAGAAAGGAGTTCAATACAGGGAAGGGAAAAAAAATCAACAACACAGAGAAGGCGAATCGTACGGTCGTGCAAGACGGAACAGAAGGTGGTCGCGCTCGACACCAAAGGAGGGCTACCCACACGCGTGAGCCAGTGAGAAGGAGCGCGCGTGCTGCACAATGAGCACACTTTCGGCCTGAAGTCGTCTCAAGATGTTGGCACATCGGCGCCTCCCCGGTAAGGCAATCTGCGCAAACACTTTTGAAACGCCAAATCCAGAAATCCTTCAGGTGGCGTGGGCAAACATCCTGGAGTGCGCAGTGATCGCGGCGTCAAGGGGGGTGACGACAGATGCCGCCACGCTGGGGGATCAAGGGTGATGGAGAAAGGGTTCCAGACGGGAAGAGAACGCAAGAGCACGGGAAAGAAAGTGAAAAAGAAGAAAAAAAATTCCAAGGCTTGACTCCTGATTTCTGAATAAGACGATACAGAACAAAATACAAAGTGGTTTCAGAAAAAGACGTTAAAGGTGACCACTCCTTCCCTCCCCCCCCAAAAAAAATGAGCAATGCAAGGACGGACACACATTGAACAAGCACAGGGTGGAAGCACTGTTTACCAAGGCCTATCAATTGAGACTAGAAGTCACCTGCGTCAAGTCAGCGCGTCATCAAGCCTGGGCTTTAGGGGCTGTCCACTACTGGCCCTTGCCAGACACACTGCACAGTACCGCAGTGTTACCGGGGCACCAGCACACCAGCAATCAGACCACGCAGACAGCTTATCCGCTCTGCTACAGTGTGTGTCAATATAAACACCTGGTTCCACGAGATGAGATGAGCCAAGCATGTTCCAACTAAACTAATTGCATACACTGGGTCAATTTTTTTCTTTCTTTTAGTACGAGATAGCTAAATAAAGCAAGCACATGTTTTCAACAAACTTTATGAAGAAAAATCTTCAAGCTTACTGATTTCTAAAAATCGGTAGGAATTTTCCATTCAAACAAGAGCACATTAACTTATTTATCTACCTGTACATTTGCATATCTATCACACAAAACTTACTTCTAAAAAAGGGAACCAAGAAACACTCTCCACACCCTATGCATTATAATAATGTAATTGGTAATGTAAATGTACGGTACATGTATGTACACGTAGATGACCATCTATGAATTTCCTGTAACAGGATAACAATCACTCAACAAAAAATAAAGCATTTTCTTTACATAGAGGATGTAACCTGCCAAAGATTGTTGAAATTCAGGACTGCAAAAAATCCAGACATGTAACTCAAACACCGTACATCCGAGAACCAGACACATGCTCGACACCTCAATCCATGGAACTTAACCCCAAAGAAAAACACACTCCTGGACCAAATTAACCTCCCTGTAAAACAAGAAAAACAAAGAAATTCCTGCAAGTTCAAGAAACTAAACACAGAAAAGAAAAAAAAGTGGGGGAAAAAAAAACCAACCACAAGGCCCCAGTCACCCGCTGTGGCTCCCTGTCGACAGTCCCTGGTACCCATGGCGACATAAATTGGACAGCGGGCCACAAGATGGCCGGGACTTGAAACTGATCCCTGCAAGTTTCAATGTCAAAGCCGTAAGGCTTCTATAAACCCAACCTGACCAGGGGGGGTTGGGCAATATGAAGGCAGTAGGGTCATTCGACACAGTAGGGAACCCAACCTCGAGGACAAAGAAAGCTGCAAACAATGTCTGGTGCAATATTCCGACTGACAAACATCTCGGGTAAATATGGATTCCAACCCCTGGACTCCTGATGTCCTTATCTGTAAACGCGTACAGGGTTATATAGTCATACACAACAACATGGCCACAGCAAAGTTAATGATCCCTTCAGACTATTTGATGCAATGTGAAGACAATATTCCATCCAAACAATTTCGTCATTTTGAAAACCCCGCTCGCTTTTCCTTGTCTTCAAGGATTTGTACATTCAGGGATCGTCGCCAAAGCCTGTTCCTCTACAACAAAGGGATGTTCAATGGGTCACAGGAAACCTTGAATTGAAAACTGATGTCAGTTTGCCAGTCAGTCACACTCACGTGAAGCTTTTTGACAATGTAACTGAAACCAAAACTATGTGTACCATCCCCAAAGTGGCCACACTTTTAACAGCCTTCAACCTTCAACACACCAAAAATCTCAAGCAAAAGTGAGGTCCATCCCCCAAAAGACACCTCCATGCAGAAGCATGTCAAAGGGACAAGAATGTCCAAACACCAGCCCACACTTCACCAAACAAGGCGGCAACAGCAGCCGGTGGCTTCTACCGCCAACTTTGTAACTGCCAACTCAACCCAGTCACTTTCTGAGGGTCAAACATTCTGTTGGCAAACATGTTTGCTTTAGCTCATTGCACAACTTGGGAGTTGCCGGAATAACAGCACCTTGTGCAGCCTCACCTTCAAAACAAGGCAGCGTTATGCGCTTCATTGTTGCCCTTAGACAACTTTCGGAGGCATTTTTCACCCTGAATTTGAAGAACAGCCAAAAAGGAGCCTAGTGATTATTGACCAGCACATGAACATGTACTGCCAATCGAATTATTACTCTCCTTAGCCATGAACACAATCCACCTTAAGCAGAAGCACCCCCTCATTGGTTGAAAAGAGCATTTTGATGGGGAATATTCCTTTTTTGGCAGTGACGCGACCGCAATGTGTGCATTTCAGTAATTTGTGAACCAGCAAAGTGCAGTTCCCACCGAAACAACTTCCATTACTAGGAAAATTACACCCTCTGTTGGTCCCACTCGGGGCAGATAACAACTTCCTTGTACTACACATGCATATACCTTGGTCTACAGTTTCACACTCACTGTAAAACCAGAGTTCTCAAACAAGTCAAGTTGCAATCAAGGTTCTAGAACATCTCTTTTCTAAGTCAAACACCTACACTGACTATCGAAAAGCTCCAGAAAAACCAACCTGCTTTCAACCATACTGAATGCAACCAAGTATCTTAGGGAAACCTTGCACTTCTTACAGAATTACGAAATAACAGATTCCCACAGAAACTGAGTAAAGCTGGAAAATTGTTCAATAACTGCCTGTGTGGGTAGAACCCACAGACTCCATTGTGCTTTCAAACATCTAGGCCGATTTCCAATACTCAACTTTGGCTCTGTCTCAGGCTTCACCTGTTTTTTTACTACCTGACTTTGAAGCTGTAAGCGCAGTAATCAGTCTAATAGTGCCACAGAACATCAAATAAGATGCAAGAAAGCCAGAAATTACAGTAATCCAATTTAATTTAAACACTTCAGGCCCACAATCGGTGATTGGTTTTGGGAACAAAGCCTATGACGGAGCCCAAGTCGAATATTGGAAAAGGGCCCAAACATACACATCATGTACGAACCCATCAGAGGCACGGTACCTGCCTGTCTATCAACTGCCAGAGTTAAAAAAAGAATCCCTTCTCAATCAAAATCAAAACTACACTGACTCAACATACGAAGGCCAGTTGTTACACAACTTTACTCCAATCTTATGCAATTCACTCCTGAAATTTTCTTTTTCTTTCTCCATCTTCTTATTTTTGGCGAGTGCAAATGTCAGCATCTGTGCCAATCATTGCATGCATCAATTTCAACTGGCCACACGTTAATGCTCCATAATAGCAAAGTTAATTTTTACCTGGCTAGGGGGTCACTGCGGGTAAAAGGGGGGGGAGAGCGACAGGACACACACACACAAAAAAAAAATTAAAAAAACAGCTGAGAGAGTGCGGTGAGGCATCCTGGGTATCAGCAATCACTGAAAATGTCAGGGGCAACCGCTTCTCGTCGTGACTGATTCCCTTTTTTTTTTATTCAATTTTGAAATTGCCACGAGAAGACCAGTCTCAGACCTGATATGATGTTTATTTTTTGTGTAACGAGCCACCAACTCACCCGGCGAATCAGATTTTAATCATCTACAGCTGGATAGAGGTGACCCAATTTTTTTTTTTTTTTTAATTCTTTCGCCCCTGTTAGAGAGGTGACTTTCTGGAATTTCAATTGCTTGCAAATAACATCCTGGGGCAGCTAATTTTTTCATTGTTTCAGTCAACTGGACTCCTCCAATGGCAAGTACGGGAATGGCAAGTATTGAGAGCCAACATCATTCAGGCCACCAGTGACTGTGCTTAGCAGGTGCATCAACTAAGCCATGTTATCAGCAACGATACCAGCCATGTAAAACTGGCTCCCAGTTTTTCACAATCCTCTTCAAGACTTAAGTTTTCAAATCATAAACTGCATTTTGCTGCTTAGCATTACGAGCTGCATGTACAAAAGCAAAAATATTCACGCTTAAAACTCTGCGTACGATCTTTCTAAATTTTCAAGCAGAGACATCAGTTCGCTTGACCCAGCAAAACGCTCAAAATAAAAAAAAAACAGGAAATCATTGTCCCATAAAGACAACCACTGTTTTTCCTGTACACACACGCCCCTAAAGCAAACAAACCTATTCCACTGTTTTTCCACAAATGTCAGGGTGAGCAAGTATAATACTTACCCACCAGTCTGTAATGGCCTTGACCTAAAGCAACGTATTCCTTTCACATTTCTTACACCCCACTTAATTTTTTCTCCTCCTGGCCAGAAAATTGACTTTCTGATATCCCTTTTAGTAGACACTGCATGTATGAACATGTGCGTGAACATGTACACCTATGAGTCTGCACAGACTACGGTCACGGTCAATTGCCGGCAGTCAGCAAGTGACATGCCTCTCAGATAATTTGATTTTTTGCCCCCCCCCCATGCTGCTGTAGTTTCCACACGGAGATGAAGCAACTCCTAACGAGCAAAATGGGCAGAAGAAAAGTAAAATGCACCACATTGTATGTACTCAACTGTGCGTGTTCCGTTCCAACAACGAGTCCAAGAATGAAGAGGCTGATCTTGAATTGCATGAATTAACCACAACTCGCCTGCGTCTAGAAAAAATCTTAACTCCTCATTTTTCTAATAATTCACTGATTCCAACCTACACAGTGCACAGCAAAACCACTTTTACACAAATGGAACTACATAGTATTTCCTAACTTTGTCATGTCACAGACGTGACAGATATCAAACTAAACAAGATTTTTAAAACCCGCATTTTAGTAAATGCAGGCAATAATGGGAAAAGTCCATGAAGGTGTTGAAACCCGTTCGCAATGTGACGTTGCTCGACACTGTCTCACCGATGTCAAAAAGGGAGGTACCATAAAAGAAAATAAATAAACCTACAAATCATCTCATCACAATGCTTTCAACAAAAAAAAAAGGTTGCCGCCACCACACCCGAAGATGAAGGTTATCCTCAAGAACTTAAAAACTGTCAAAATTCCACCCAACATTGCCCCCTACCCCTATCCTGAGCAACTGAACGGGTGCGCAAACATTTGGATATGTTGTCTTCCTATTCACTCTGTGCACTCATCCATTCAATGCCATGCTGCAGTAATTGCTGTTTGCCAAACGGAATGGGTACATAATTAAAGATACATTAACACAGTAAACATGGTGCCCCAGGCTGTATTACCTGGGCCAACAGCGGACAGCCAAAATGTAGTGTTTGTCTTTCTTTTGGCCAAATCTCCAAGTTTCATAATAGAGCGGGGCAAACGCAGAATAAACACAATTAGGAGACAGGATTTTGTTTTCAAAGTATCTTGAGTTTGAAGATGTCTAAATGGCATCCTGCCAAATAAATAAGTATAAAAAAAATCAGTTGGTACCATGTTTGCATTCTGTACAAAAGATGGCAAGAAAAAAAACAGGAATAGCTCATTAATCACCATCACCAAGACAGTTCATGCTTTCAAACATGTTTTTGGCAAGTTTTGGGGGGATTTGAGTGTTTTGGGATTTTTTTAACCTCAGTTTTAGCTTTTTTCTTTTGTTGTCTTTTCTTTTTTTTTCTGCTATTTATTGACTGTTAAATTTTTGAACGGTCCACATTTTATTTTTTATCCTTGAGAGCATTTTGGCAAAGAAGGAGTGCAAAGAGAAAGCATTCGTCTCCGTTTAGTTCACTGATCTGCTGCATCTCTAATGCCCACCACAGTCGCTCAACTGCTCAAGGTTGCCGCAAGTCAATTCCTCCAACAAGACCGAATTTGACACTCTAACGGCATTTCAAGAGTGAGAGAGACAGAGACAGAGAGAGAAAGGGGGGAAAAAAAGAAGAAAAAAAGCTTCCCAGCTCCGGTTGGAGAAACACGGTACATGAACGGATGGAGAGCGCACAACAATATCCAGTCAGATCAGCGAGGCCTGCATGCGAGGCGAGAGCAGTAAACGCTCATATGCCGTAACTCTGATCAATGTTAAACACTCCCTGGGGAAGACTGAGAACCATTATCTGCTCGGCTGGAAATAATTCCAATTCTTTCTTGGTTTTTTTTTTTTTTCTCCACGATTTAATTCCCACGTTGCGTGTCCGTCTTCCTCTCCAGCATCATCTGTGAGAGCCAGTGCTTTTGTCCAGGGGAACAAATGGAGTCAACAGACAAATACACCTGATACAATAGCAAAAACCCACTGGGGAAATGGATGCTCAATGCCTGACTATTTGCAGCAGAAGGGCTTACAATGGTGAGGTACATATACATGTATATATACGTAGACGCATGTTGAAATCTGCATTTACACCTTGTCACCAGTGTATTTCTGTAATGGTGTGCACGTCACTCCATGTCATGCCTGGATTAACATCAGCACGCAATGCTCTCGGTGTGAATTTAAAATGGACGCTCTCCAAACTTCCCACACAAGAGATATCATACGGTAGGTTCAAACTTCACATGTCACAGCTCAGCAAGCTTTGAATGTATATCTGACCTCCATTTCTGGCCAGGCAGAATATGAACGATCCAAGTTGGCTAAGCAAAGCCTCCTGCACAGCGGTTTCTAAATGCACACAATCTGCTCCCCCCCATTAACAATTCTATGACAGAAAAGTCCACCAACACTCCTCCAAGGGGGCAGATCCCAGGGAAATGGTGTGGGAGTAATGCATGTAGCAATGCCCAAGGTCATGGTACATGTAAATTTTTTAAAAATGATACAAAAGAAAAATTATTCTTCCAAGGTGAATCTGCAAGGTCCATACATGTATTCATGAGGGTCCTTCAGTACACAGTGTGGTAGCCATCTTTGATTTCTTGTAATGCATGCAAGGCGATGTGGGCCACCTGCAAAATGTACATGTACATGCTAAGCAAATACATGTAGCTGTAGGGAACCAGTCAAGAGCAATAGCCATCATGGGGATTTTGGTTGGTAACCTACTTTGTTGAGGCAAGTCTTTTCTGCACCAAAGTGACTTCCTGACCTTTCAATATGGGTTCCAAATTATAAGGATCTTCACGACCAGCATTGTTAACCTTACAGCCAGTCTTTGTAAGGAGCAAGAGAACAAGGCAGATATGGCAGGCGGCCAAATCGCATCACATTCCATCAACAAACTGCTATCTAGACCCTAAAACTGCAAATAGCAGCCCAAACTCACTTCAGGGAACAAGACCAATCTAATGGCCTGATATCTGAAATATCTGAAAGTTACAAGTTCTTCCAACCAACAGACTGGTGCCTACCATCTGGTGGCCAAATGGCTGACAAACCCCAACCACACAGACAAAAGCAAGACCGCGATGGCGAGTCAAATTATACCCATGTACATGTACATATAGGTTGATCAAGTCACACTATGCTGTGGTTCCTCTTAACTTACCAGTACAGCACCTGCACTGTTCAAAACACAGCCAGGTACACTGTACTTCACTGTTAAAGATCCAGTATAAACTACAAGGTGTCTACATTTACCAGACTGAATTACTGAAAACCACACACTTCCTGATTGCTCGACAGCCCCAAACTCCTCAACTAAGCTACAGCTGTCCATCAAAACTCTAGCACAAAAGAACTCCAGCGAGTAAAGTCTTCAATTCACATTCCACATGTAATGAATAGCAAGACAGCCTTGCAAGGGGGGGACCCATTGCTTAAACGATTTGGTAGTTTTATTTCCAAAGAATACCAGTGCAGGTTCCTTTTTTATATGCCAGGGACAGTAGGTGTAGCTTGGTGCACATCCAATATAGGGCGAGAAGTGCAGACACCATGCATAATTTGTTGGACACAGAGTGGTTCTCCCAGTTTGGATAGGTGGTTACCACCTCAGTCTCAGGCACAGGGTCGAATGCGGAGTACCAGTGAGATGATGTCACACGTATAACCAGGCATCCTTTTCTTTCTATGCACACCTCTCTGGCACCAGCTTGACCCTCTGACACTTGTTCCCAGATCAAATAAACAAGAGCTGAAACCACACCAAAGCAGACGTCACATGACAAAGACACAGCTCCCCCACAGCAAATTAGGTTTTACAAAAAGAAACACAAACTAATGCTGACGTCGTCCCGTTTGGTTTATTTTCCTTTCTTCCCACAAGAACTCTGGTTCCCAAGGTTGTCCATTTCCCATGCTGATTTAGAAAGGTAGTTTTAACTGGCCTGATATCACACAAGGTTAGGGCATCCACCCTTTCACACTTTTTTAATCCAGAAATGGCCCTGACGATAAAATGCAGTAACAACGAACTCAAACAAACGGCAACCATTTCTGAAATTTGCAATTCGTCAAATTTGTCACTTTTCCACTTTTCCTGAAAACCAAATAAAAACACAAACTACAACACTCACAATTTGTTCAATACCATGGCAATATCAAGTTCAACCTTTGCAGGAATCGGTATTCTGGTCGATATCTCACCATTTCATTTGCACATATTATAAACAACACTCCAACAGAGACAAGACCATGCAGATAACAAAAATAAAAACCCACGAAGTCAGTGAATTTGAACCCCAAAAATTCTAAAAATGTTTCCCAAGCACCCTTTGTTTATTCAGTTCCTCTGGCCAGCTCAAAGACGTGAAATCTTTCCCCTCTTCCAACATCTACAACCATCAAGATATAATCCCTCCCAACTCACTCTCCAAACAGTCTCTCCATTTTTATGTCCAGAGCTCTCCAGAACACCGATGGAAAGCTCTCCAGACTTATCCGGTCACTCTGCCATTAAAAAAAAAATCCCAGATATCGGTTGGCACAGGAATGTCCATTAAATAAAAAGCCACCTTCAGACATTTCCTAGCAAATCACCCTTCCCTTATTTGTAGAACAGTTATTCTCCGGCCAGCTGTTTTAAGTGTAAAATATGGCAGCTGAACTATTTCACAAGTACACACCACTCAACATGTTATTCTAGGAGAGACAAAAAAAATGGTTGGCTTGGTATGGCATTCACACAGCTCAAAACAGGTCTTGTTAACTTAAAACAAGATCTGCATGTTTAGGCTTTCTCTCTTTTTTTTTTATCCACGATGGTGACTCTTTACGACCCACACAAATGCTCTTTGTGGAGAGGTTCCCATCATTACGCCAGTCGTAATTGGCTTTCTACAGGACTTCCCAAACACAGCTTTGTGAAAGACCTTGCACGACCAGCGCTGACTCAATGACGCAAGCAGCCAGGAACCATGCTCTACTTGTGCCAATTGTACCCACTTGGAGTGTTTTGTTTGCTGGTGTGACTGCGTTTTTCCTCTTTCGTGGATCAGGGAAGGGGGGTGAGATACTGCATACAGTCTATAAACCAATACTAAGTGGATAAATAAACTTTTCCTTGATTGATTTTGGATCCGCACTGCCCTTTGGTGAGCAATAACAAGTTTCAATCTCAAACAATAATTAATTTTTTTTTTTTTTACAAAATCAATTCAACCAGGAGTAATCATGGTAAGCTTCATCCTGAAGCATGGGTCAAAATTTCCTTCGGACAATGCAACACTATTACACAATGGACCACACAAAGCTGCATCATTGTGCTAAATACTTTGATTCATTTCAATTCCTCTTTGCTTTGCTCCAAGGATACAAACTCCCTATCGTTAAGGTCTGTCTCTCAGCAACATCAACATCAAACCGCATGTTATAGGATTTGTTCACAGGTGATGCGAATACAAACTGTTCACAAAACACTCGCTGGTTTTGCAAGAAACCGGTACAAAAACAAAACGGTAACAAAAATCCAGCCCCCCAAAAGAATGAGATGACACACCTGAAGTCACGTGAATATAAAACATCCCATGACCCCTCTCCCTGCCTGGAGCAATCACATCCTATTTTTGGTAACGATTCACGATATTATTGATTTGCATCAACGCACAAAGAAAAGTGGAAAAAGCTTGAACAAAAGTCACATAACAGCTGAACCATTGCTAGGCAAATAAGCAGATTTGCGGGGCTAGTCGATAACTTTTCACTCAGTGGAAAACCGTTTCACACTGAGGGCACGCCGTTAAGTAGAAACTTCAAAATCAATATGACTGAACCACAGGATATGACATTTTGCCAGAGTTTTCATCTGCCGGGGGGGGGGTTTGGGGAATGCAAACATTTTTTGGAGTTTTCAACTGCTACCTCCAAATTAAAGCCATGTGTGACATGAACTGTTTTCAACTGCCTGAGGGTTTCATTAATAAGGTTTTTTTTTTCACTCATACTAAGTATGCCCCAAGAGGAGCAAAAAATCTGACAAAAATCTGTAAATTTGACAGTCATTTGCCCTTCCCAACATCGTAACAGCGACATTTCCCCAACTCAAAGAAAAAAAAACCTGGGTTATCTTTCTTGCGTTCACAGAATCCAAAAAATGTTGACTGTTTTAAGCCCATTAAACCAGAGAGGCTGAAGTTTGTACACATATGTACTCTGGAAGCCCTTGGTTCACATCCACCTAGGGTACCACATGGATTTTTTTTTAACTCGCACTTGATGTTAAGGTCAAATATTATGGAGTTGTCCATCAAAAAAAATCATTGGCGGGTAGCCTGATTTTCTTTTTTAATACTGCAATGCTTGCTGATACAATGTTGGGAAGAAACAATTTCAGCAGTTCCACAGTTTCTGCAATACGCCTCCCCCCCCAAAAAAAATTCCTGTCAGGAGAGAAGAGATGCACCCAAAAAGGGGACTTACCTTGCCAAACTGTTGGAAGTAGTTCTTAAGATCCTCAGGTGTTGTTGATGCGGCCAGTCCACCCACAAATATCTTCTTTGTCCTTGTCACCGGCTGCAGATGGACAGAGAGAAAAACAATTGATCACTTGTGGGCAAAACGTATTCAAACACAATCACTTTTTCACGACAAAAACTGCAAAAACGATTACGGCTGTCTCCAATTCGTTCTTGTTTCGATTTTATTCACAAACATTGACTGGTGCATGTACAGTTGTCCATTTCTCATCACTTTGGGTCTGTATCCATCTTCGGCTGTGGCATTCAACTAACTGTAAGCTCCCGACAAGTCTGATTCCAGTACAATATGGGTTAAGCCTTAACAAGACTGTTCATTTATTGAGGCCACGCTATGAGTGAATGCAAAATTGAGGCACATTTGACGTCACAAACGTCTGCGACGAATTTCGCTTCAGTTGAAAGTATTACACTGTTGCTAACTTACAGCACGAACACATGTGTACGCTTGCACACTGAGTATGACGTGGTCTAATCCTTACGTATGAACAATATGATACAAAGGTGAAGATGGGAGGTCTTTTACTTGGTTGGAGCATCAAGAGACAAGAAACAGATACCCAAATCAAAGGTAAGGTGACAGTTGAACACAATGCCAACCTCTTTGTCCCTTTAAAAATAGTAATCAGGAACGGTCAAAGAGACATGAAAAGGACTGCACGTTTTTTGAAGACCTGCATGTAAGCATGGAGCTATGATGTAAGCTAGTGTTGCCACAATCAAACCAAATGCTGTGAAGCAGCATTCGACTGGGAAACAATGTCTTGAACGAATGCTGCTCCCGATTCCACTTTGATCATGGTCTGAGCATTTCCAGTGACGCCAAGCCATCCGGACCAGCCTTCTGCAGAGAATTAATGGCGGTTGTTCCGAGGGGAGCCATTAGTAACGTGACTAATACAGTATGCGTCCCTTGCACTATGCCCAAAGTTAATGTTCGCGACGGGTCATTACTGTACTTCCCTCCAACACATATCATGTTGGCATCATTGGAACGGTAAGCATCGGGTCATGGATCATTCAGTCGCGTCAATTATTCAAGTGACGCAGGGCTGTGGATGGTACTTTTTCCCCCTCTTACCAACAGTGCAACCATCCATTACACTTTGGAGTTAAATGATGCACAGAGTGTCAAGCTATGGAGAACTGGTTACTTGATGGTATGTTGCCATTTGAAAGATACGCTCAATATTCGTCTGTCCTTCATACACAGTATTACCTAAGAAATCTATGGAGCCCTCAGAAGGCCATTTTCAGAGTTTCTCATTTTTTAAAAGGTAAAAGCAATTTTTAAAAAAATTCAGTCAAATACATGAATTGTGTAAACAACTACATG
Organism: Acanthaster planci; assembly: GCF_001949145.1. Next base: position 314,421 of record NW_019091527.1, read on the forward strand.
TACATGAAAGCATGTTTGGATCCATAGACATGTGTCCAGGCACTGACATAATACTGAAGTTCAGAAAAGGAACAATATCACTGATACAAACATGTATTACAGTATGGCAATGATATATATAGTATATATTCATATACTAGGATACAATTCACAAATGTTCATATCCTGAAAGACACAAACGATCCCCACAACAGAAGACTAAAACAAAAATTAGGTCTAACAACATACATCTTTCAGATTTATTTTTTCATATGTAGGCTGGCAGGTGATGTTGACCATGAATTTTGCCAGAACCGAGAAGTCACTGGAAGTTAGATGAGGGTACAAGAGCTATCACAAACAAAAACAAGAAGCTTTCTGGAACAAAAAAAGGAACAGAATTCCACAGGCCCTGCACTAGAAGCTTTCTGGAACAAAAAAAAGGAACAGAATTCCACAGTCCTTGCACTCTCTTGAAGTGATTTATTTTTCTACTCTTAAAAATTTAGAAACAAATCGACGGATCAAAATGTAGCCTGCACTATGGAAAAAAGACAAACAGGTCAAAGCAACAGAGGGAGAATCCTTGCTTGAGATAGGGAGAAGAGGTTGAGAAGGATTTCAGTTGAGGGAATGCATGGGGGGGGACCCAGTACAAAGATGATGAGAAATAACGAGAAACTAGATGATTCTTAAGGTGTAAGGGGAGGGTGGAAATAGATGTAATCGGCAGATAGACTGCCAAAGGAAACCAGATAAACCAACTTAATGGCACACGAGAAAGACAAAAAAAATCAGGCTGCAAAACTCTCGGGTGATGCGGAAGGAAGAAACAAGGCCTACAGAGCACACGGCGGTGATGGCACAACATGTCAGATGCTAGGTCGACGATTAGGAAAAAAAAAAAAAAAAGCAGGACAGATGAGAAAGGGGAAGAGGATGAAGACTGATGAGAAGGTATCCAGAGCCACGGAGGAGGATGCGGGAGGATAGAGGGGCAAGAGCAGCCGAGGGGGGGGGAAAAAGAGGCAAAGATGAAAGACTAGCTTCTGCAGAGGACGGGGAAGGGTCAGGACAACAGAGAGAGCTTAAAGAGAAAAAAAGTCGCTGGAAAGAGAAGAACGGGTTGGTGATAACAGACGGGATGCGGGCTTGATGATAACGATTTCATGACAGGGCCGGATTGGAAGCACAGTGGTGGGGGGGGAGGTTAAAAAGAAAGGCCACAGTCGTTGAAATCTTCGTCCGTCAGCTTGTGAGATGCTTTCCCCTAATGGGGCAAAACCACTTCCTGACCCCTGATTGGTGTTTGCCAAAGGAATTTGTCCACTGGTGAATCCATTACGCTCGATGGACACCCATTAACAGTGTTGATGTGGAGAGAAAATGCCACTGGTTTACAGGTCACCCAAGTGCAGGTTGCTGATAACAAATCCTGGGAGTTTCGCTGGACGAATGCTGGACATCAGCCCTCATCCTTATAAATGCTCTGTGACCTCTGTCCCTTCCCCAAAATATCAAATCACTGATGTCAGCCAGCGTAGGCAAGAAACAACAGACGAAATAAAACACTGCTTCTCACTGCCCGGTACTGCAACAAACCTTATTCATGGGGAAGCCCTTTTTTTTTATTGTGTTCCAGGAATACTAAATAGGGTGGTGCCAGACTTCCAAAATGCCTGCTGTGCATGTACAATATTATGTGACCCATCTGCAGCGGGTTACCAGCTAAAATGTAGACTTGTGAAGACTGTGACTGGTTGTCTGCAAGGGCTCAATGATATTGTGTGGAATGTTTCAATCTAAGTACTGGTACATGTACACGTAGCTCTCGGCAGTCTGTCTTCCATACAAGTTACTCCCATTGCATCCTGATGAACACAGGAGTGCAGTGTAATGAAAGAGAAAACTTTCACAGTTCCTGTTGATTTCCCACTGCAAAGTCAGGTTTCAGGATCTGACAGGCAAAACAAGCTACCGGTACCCAGACTTTGCACCGGTCCCACCTAGCTTTTTTTTTTTTTATTCAATCTACATGTAGCTACCGGATGTACAGCAAAAGCTGTGGAATGCCTACAAATCCATGTACAAAAGGATGCTGTTGTGCAAGTTCTCTTCCAGGACATGGAAGCAAAATCTAAAGTGTAACAGAAATGACCACTTCATTTACTGGACAGCCAACTGAGATAAGCAACATTACAGCAACAGCAATTAAATTTGTATGCTTAAGATCTTCGTGCAGGGTCCCCAGTTTTTTCTTATTTTTTCCCCTGGCCAAGGTGACCTGGCCATGGTTGTTATCTTAAGAGATGGTGTTTGGCCGTTGTGCATCGATCACGCAGAGAGCAAGCCGGGCGGAAGGCCAATTTCATCTGGACGAGGCAGCGTCGTTATCGTGTCATTTAATTAAACAGCTATTACACCCCCCTGCCCGACCTTGGGTCCTTTTTTCAATGCATCCAGGCCACCTACGCATATAACAGCTCGTCCTGTGGCAGCAGCAGTGTTGCCGTCCCTCGCTAGCTTGGAAAATTATGATTACATAAATTATTAGCTCTAGATGGGTTTCGTTTTTATTACCAAGGTTGCACTGGTATCGCCAGGTAATTACTGTGTAAACTGCTGGTGCGAGTTACAATCGAGTGGTGGGGCATGCGTCCGAGTGTTAGTGTGAGCCAGGTCAGAGCGAGGACATTTAAAATTACAAGCTTGTAAATCATTCAATGCACTTCAGGGAGCGTAACTGTGATGACAGGAGCCTGTGTTACAAAAGCCCAGTGTTGGTCAGTATTCTGATGAAAATTTTAATCAGGAGGCAAAGCTCCAGAATGGACAAAGACACAGGGAAAAAATTATTCAAAACAAAACCAACATTGTAAATTGCTGGGTTTTTTTCAGTAAATCAAAAACAAACGAATGATCAAGTTCATTATTGAGGGTTTGCGTGGCTGCCATGTTCCATGGGGTATGCACAAAAGAGGTTTCCCGGTAGAACTAAAGAACTGCCATGCAAAGCCTCCATAGCCCTTTGAATGTTTGCCTTTATGACCCCCCCCCAAAAAAATTTGTTAATTAGCATTTTTCATACGTTCAATTTTGAACATACCGGTATGGTGTGTTATCGTCCCATTCAAGTACTCAAACAGAAGAGAAATGGGTTAAAAAGTGACTTGATTTTTACATGTGTCAAGTTCATTTTCCAGGCAATTCCCTGCCTCTTCACACCAGATGATTAAAAAAGTGCCATTTTACTCAAAATGCTCTCTCCTCAATTTCCTGGGACAGGCAACAGCACTGGCAGTGTACAATTTGGTGTCAAGCCATGGTTATTAATCAGGCATTCAATGTCCCTTGACACTAGAATAGATGATGGTCCAATGGGTTTCCAGAACAGCGGAGGATTTCCAACGATTCAGGCAACTTGCTAGCAAAACTAGAAAGGGAAGCTTGGGTATATCTGTTGGAGATGAACACAGTCACAAGGAAACCCATGAAGTAGGGACTGGAATAACTTCAACATTGAAGGGAGCCCTCTACTGAGGAGAGGGAAACCTTTGATGTACAGTAATGCCGCATGCGACAGAAGTCCACGTCAACACAGTGTCAATTTCCTTGATGTCATGCCTGATGCAAGGGTTCCCTCCTTCTCTTAGGTATAAACTTCAAACTGGTGGGTGCATGTAATCCATGATAAACTGCCACCCTTGCTTAATCTCAGGCAAAAACCATGAACCAAGACCAGTGCAGCAAATTGGGTAACCAAGAAACTGGCATAATGTAGAGCTTTCAATGCCACAAAGTGACCCCATAGTGAGCCAAGTGAGGGAATGTTTGCGTAACAGGCCTACATGCACAGTACATGGGGTATATGCATCCATCTGTCCATTGTCAGCATCTGAATGTGTAATCATTATTTTATTATTTTGATATATACAGCGCTAGTGAATATTGTTAACAGAAATGGCACTTAAGTAATGAAATAAATGTTAAATGTTGAACATTTCAAACATTCTCAACACATTATTAATTACTTCATTTTAGTAGTGTGGAATTTTCCAATGGAGGAAGGAAACTGTACACAGTGCATTACTCAACATGTTCAAGAACAACATATAAGGAACTGAACAGACCCAGCTACCGGTTCTTGTATGCTCACACCCAAGCTACATGTATGCTATTTTGGTAAACCTCGACTGAAACCTTTTTTTCATGTTTTGTTTTATTCCCCCTCCGGATAATTTCCTGTTGGCGCAACTGAAGCCCAGATGAACTGCTGGATCTCATCAGACCGGCTGTCACCCCTGGATACAGACAGAGGTCATTGACACCGGCCCGATTAGATTCTGGGAATAGAACAAGAGATATCTGAGCTGGCCGGACCCCAAGAGACCATCGCAGGGCACCAGGTGGAGGAGACAAGAAACTGAAACCCAGTGAGGAACAAGGAACCGAAACCTAAGCAGGAGGCTAGGGGTGCCATTTACACTTTTTTGAGCAACAAATTCCTTTAAATATGTACATCAAGCCCGCCCTATCTTTGGTCTTGAGTGAGAGTACTTAGTCTAGGTCTTCCTATGTCCTCAGAGTGGTGGAGTACTAGGACAAAGTATAGCCTTTGCAAACCTCAAGCGCCTAGGAACATGTAATCCGTAAAAAAATCCCAGGTCCTCAGAGTTTAATTTCTCAGAGTTTTTCAAAATCACAAATATCAAAGACTTAACTTCAATACAGAATAAAGCTCTGATAATCTGAGTCCTCGGAACTGAGTGAGTAAGATAAACAAATGACTGAGTTACTGATGCAAAAACTGCCACCTAGAAAACTGGCTCCCAGGAGTCACGCCGGTTCTCATGGTTCTCGCAGGCCAGGATCCTTCCCTCAAAGAAGCAGAGGAGATGAGCGTGCACGACTGACACTACGTAGTTCATGAATACTACATTCAACGTACACACGGGACTGCGAAAGCTCCAATGCCTGTGCACCAAGTGCTCGGGCTGACTGGGACTAGGGATAAAATACGCAATATTGACATAGCGTATGCAGTATGTATAAGCAATCACACCACATAAAGTATGGGCATGTAGCTAATAACGGGGACACGCTACGAGCCTGCCAGATAACAGATCAAATTCTCCGATCTGGGCAATCTGTGGGGACAGGAAGTGTTAGACCACCGTGTGAAGTGTGCGTCAGGCATCCATGATGTGACGCGCTTAAAATGGTTAGGCATAACCCTATCCATCAACAGTTTGCCTACAAATCGCACCCTTCCCACAAATATGAAAAAATGCATGTACCGTGTTCCCTAACATAGCTAGTTTTTTGGGCCCCATCACAGGTGGGAGGCCGATTGTGTTTCACCCATGATCCCTACCATGCGACAATGCATTCACCAAAATGTGACAACTATTTACAAGTCAAGACATGCTCCGGCTATGTGTAAAGTTTCAGACAAGTCAAATGAACTGTTAAATGTCACCGTGAATAATTCACATTTTCCCCAAGATCCAAAGCCAACGCCTGAGTAACACTACAGGCCCTACTAGTATTCTATGTGTATGTTGAAAACTTTGACATACATTTACATGTGAATTAAAATATAAACAACTTGAACCGACAATAAAGCAGCACTGTTGTTAGGACAGAATAACAGCTTTGTATCACCGAGGTAGTCTCAAGAAAACCTTTTGTGCATTTGTTGTAACTAAATGAAAATAACAAAAACTGCCTCTGAGACACCATGGAGACACCGGCAATACACACTCTCTATCAACAAGAAATATTCACTGTGACACGAACAAAAACTAGGCAATCCTGACATAGTCAAACTCAAGACCAATGTTAGGTTCAGATTTCTCTGACAGCAATAAGCAAAACTGACACAAGAAAGTATTCAAGGGTGATTTAGTTCAATCAGATGTGGATGCATCAATCAGTTTGAGGCATTCTCGGATGAGACCCAACCATGGATGATAGAGTATCACTCCTTCACAACAGCATGCAGGAATGCTTTTCTTTCTTTTTTGAAACCAATGAAACACAAATGCTTCGATGCGCGAAACAACATTCCCCTCAATTAAATTACAAGTGGCGACAGCGGCCCATTCCCACCATCTGTTCATTTCAATCCACTCCACAAACTGGCATCTCGCAAGTCAAATCCTGCCCACACCAAAATACCAAAATATGACATTGGCACTCCAAATCTATTCCACCATGCCCGTGCATGCAAGCTTAGGATTAGTGCAAAGCTGGTCAGCTCTGCCACATGCTTGGTTCTTCAGCCTTTTCTCTTTTCAACATAAGCCCCTCTTGGGAAAGTGTCAGAAAAGTGCTGTATCATTTTGCAAAGCAAGACTTCAGCTCCCTTCTGAGGGAAACCACCTATGGATGCAAACCAAAGTCGCCCGAGGCCTCTGCACTGCTGAACGGTACAAGTGTGAAGTGCCTCACTTGACAGGGCACCAGACAACAAAGAGCTGCCAACAATAACAGGGGCCAGTTAAGGAAACTTTTGTGGTGATTATGGGATTAACACCTTCCCTGGTTTTCCAATCAATAATACTACAAATCATGCCAACACAACATGAGCAGACAGTCTTGGTAACCATGGCCTGCAAAGGAACACTAAATTTTCAAAGCTCTCCATCTCTCTGTGGACAGATCAACTAAAGTTCAGCATTCCTTTGGGCTTTTTCACATCATCCAAAACCCCTGGATTTCCGAACTGGACTTCCTTTTTTTTGGGGGGGGCTTTGCAATATGATCACGTTTTAATCTGGAGATGAGTTGCAGATGGAGATGGAGTTGTGTGACAAAATGTACCATTTTTCATTCACTTTCAGTCTTCTGAAGTGTTAAATACAGGGACATTCATTTCGACATGTACATACAATGTACACGTATGAACAGTTACAAAGGAAAAACCAGGCCAACCTGGCGTGCATATGGGATAAAAAGCTGCAAGACGAAAAGATGAAGAAAAACTGGATCTTGCTCAGGAGCACACAGTATAAAGTAAAACTGCCCCACAGGAATCAACTCTATTACAGACCCCCCCCCAAAAATCAAGCAAGACAAAAGGAGAGAACGTGAATATAAATCACTAACAAAAATAAATCTCTCCGGTACTGAGTGCAAGACGCCACAGACAGTGCAGTGACGGCAGTGAATTGCAACAGCCACGTGTGACTCTAAAATGAAAAAAAAAAAAAAACATTCATGACAGTTGACACATCCTCAGAGAATGCACAGAGATCATCAGGCCAGATTAGGAATTCCAAGCCCAGTCTATCCTAGCACGATCAATTTTACAGTTGTGGCTTAGCCACTTTTTTTCTTTTTTTTTTTTTAAATTCCTCCCCCAAACCACACGAGGGAGGAAACACACATCACAGACTGCACTAGCTGGTGCACAGCGTACACTGTACATCTGTACACGCTGAACGTGGGTACGTGGATGATTAGAGGGAGTGTTTGTAATCATATTCACGGTGGATAAATATGTGTGATCCTTCATTACAAGGGGCCGATTTCCCCCCCTGGGATTTCTAAAGGTCGGAACTCCCTGGAAGCTACGAACTGACGGTGCGCTTTGAAAGAAGTGAGAAAACAAAATAAAGGATAGGGGGAACTTCTGATAGTCTGCAGTTCCCAGCGAAGACATACGAAGGCGGAGGGCAGGCTTTTGAAAAAAAAAAACAACAAAAAACGCAGGACTGAGCAATTTCATTGGGATGACCCTTGCAACCAACCAACACTTCTTGCCCCAACCATGCCCCAACCAATCTCCAATGATTTCCGTCTGCTCGACTGCAGATCAGCACAAGGTCCTGGAGGGCCACAGAGCATTACTTTCAATTACGTCCTGGTGCTGAGCGTTTCTTGGAGCAAAAAAAGGGAAGGGGGGGTGACTGGAAGGATAAAGGGTGGATAAGAGCACTGTGGGCCGGCACAATGTGCGCGCACCGCGTGGACGACCCGCATAAGATGGATTTCGCTTCGGTGAGAACAGGGGAATAGTAATGAGTGGAACATACGATAATTGCGCTAAAACGTTTTGCAGAGGGAAAGGGAGAAAGAAAAAAAATACAACAACCATCCACAGTGTAACTGCCGAATTAATGAATGAGGAATGAGGAGTGACAGGCAAGGCTTCACCCCTTCATGACTGATGACCACGCCGCAGACAAACTGCACATTAAACAGCCCCAGAGGGCAACAGCAAATGACCAGTTACTCCATCCAACGCCACCGTCCGACAAGCCAGACTTGTTTTTTCAATCATGGGGATATTTATATACCGGTATCTCCATGGCAGGGCTGACATTTGGCGTGGTATTTTCAAGTTCATCCATCCGGCCAAATCATATTAATGCCAGGGTAGAGGGCTGTGAATCCACGACGGCAAACGGGGAAAGTACATGCGTAACATGCATAACGACATCGGGATCATTAAACGGATATGCTACAGATTTTGGCACAAATCCGGGCAACCTTCAACACAATTCCACTTCCACTCTGCTCAACATGCATGTGTGCTGTCATGGCTGCAGCGTGCAAATTCCCGACGTGGTATGCCACTGCTGCTTTAAATCCTGAAGGACATCAAATTTTGTGTGGGCCAATACAATGTCTGCGGTTGAAAGAGATTCCATGCACGACATTTGGAGTACCCCAGGATTGAAATACATGTACAGGAACTGCCAAGGTTCACAGCAAACTGGATCACTTCATGTGTAGTGTGGGCCCCTGCCTTCTGATATTTGCATCAAAGTTATTAATGGCATTCCACCACGCTATCCATCTTCCGGGGAACCTTGCATCATTTTTCATGTTATATTCAAAACAAACACAATATACTTCCAACCGCATCCATCTTCTCTTCTCCACAGTTCATGTTTACACCCAAAAAAGGCTTCTAAAATTATGATGCCAAGTGAAAAGAGCATGACCTCCCGTAGTCTGTAAAAGTTGAAGCCATAAAAAAGAAACCTTCCAATATACAGTACAGTACCATTATCAACTTTCAATGTTTATGCACTCACAATCTGTACATATCCAATATTCAAAAATTGAAACCGTTTCACATGCAAAGTACCAGAATTTGCTTCCAAGCAATTAATTCCCACCTCACAAAGCCCGCACACACAAAATCGAAAAGTGACAAAACAACGTGTCCAACAACCCTTTAAAAGCAGCTCATGTATATTCATGAAGTCCAATTCCCTGCTGACCCAGTGCCCTGGAATAGCCAGGCCGATGAGTCACCCTTTTTCCTTGCGCAAGGGCGAAACTGAAACGTGGATTATGTGTTAGTGTAATTGAATAGGCACATAGGCTAGGTAAGCACAGCCAACACTACAACTCACACGCACATACCGGGTACATGCACATGCTCTTCCAGGTTTGTGTTTGGGAGTGTTCTGATTAAATCCCACAAACTGAACAGTCGATTCCTACAACCTCAGAGAGGAATGTCTTGTAATCATGCACAGCACAATGACACACCGTGCAATTCAATGTGTAATGGCACATGTTCGCCGTACAATTACATGACAGGGGCAGCATTGAGTACCTATCTGTGACTCTGCAAATCTGGCAGACCCTCACACCAGAGGAAGTCTAAGTGGAACACTTACAAACATTCAATCTGAATTGTGTCACTGTTTTCTTCTTAATATATTGGTTAGCTTTTAACTCAATTCAAATGACAAGGCTTACATTAGAAATCAAGTTCAAATTCTTTTTTAAAAAATTCAGATATGTAAACCTTAGTCGTGGAGGGAAGAATTGCCGACAACACTAACACAGTAACAGACTGAAAAATACAAACGTCAGGCACTGCACCTTGTAAACGACACCGGCTAGAGTTTCGGTTACGTTGGCATTAATTTAAACCTGAAACTGATCTAGCCTGGTAAGTAAACGCAGATAAATCGCTAAACTGCTTCCTGGCATGGGCCCCCTGAACAGTCACTAGAGCTGCTGAGTTGTTATCACACGATCCCTGCAATGTGTATCAAAAGATAGACCGATGCTTGCACCTGGGTCGACCAACCAAAAAAAATAGAATCAAGTTAACTAACGGATGAGGGCATTTGTACTGGTCATCTAAATTACCTCGCGCAGAATTCTGAAGCGCCTGTATTACACATCTGGGAGATGCTGTAGCAACGAGTTGCTGCAAAGATTTATATTTCAATAACAGAAGATGGATCGGTAGGGAAATCTTTTTTTTTTTAAATCAATACAATTAAGTGCGAATACTCCTAGGGGCTTAACGTTACTGGACGGATTCCTACTATGCTACTGGGCACAGAGTGACCACAGCGTGTGGTCAATTTGAACTACTGGTAAACCGAGACATTGAACATACGCATCTGTAGCTGAACTAATGGTGCCGGTCCCTCAGCAATGCTGTCCGGTCACACCTTCAAAGCACCTGCAAGCTTTATTCATCAAGACAGAGTATGCCTGAATTTGTTGTTCGCTTCATCCCTTGCTGTCCGTCCGAACTGCGCAATGGACAGGTGTACACTCAAGGGGGCTTCGGACTAAGATGGGGTCAGGCCAGGAGATTTCATTAACGGGATTGCCTTAAAAATGCTGAAAACGCCAGTGAAGAAGGGAGAAAAAACAATGAAGAGACAACTGGCCCCGAAGGGCAGCAGTAATTCAAAGTTGAGTGACCCGCAGGCGGTTTTGGCCTTTTCTTTTTCATTTCTTTTTAAAGTTGGAATCTGTCCTTTGCGGTCAGTTGGCATGGGCAAGCGAGCCGAGTGCAAAAGAAAGAAAAAAAACAAGAGGAGAGAAAGACGGAATGGGAGGAAATAACCTGCCAGAGAAGATGAAGGGGGACAGGGCAGGCATGGCTAGGCTTGATTGGTGTGGACAGCAGTGTGCAATTATTGGGTCTTGGTCATCCGTTGCTACGGGAAACGGTTGGCTCGCGTAGTATTTGCCAAGAGAGTGACCTACGCCTGGACATTTATAGATTGCTGGGAAGGACAGGTGAGGGGCAGCACGAAGGTGTTAGGAGCTTGAAGAAAAATCGGGGTGAAAATTTGGGCAAGTCCTGTTCCACAGACAAACCTTTTGGCCTCAATGTGCGTGTCTTGAATGCCTGTGACAACTTTGCTCCAGAAGATCACACCAACAAAGAAAAATCCACATTCGAAGCTTTGAAATTCTGAACCTAAATTTTGGACTAAAACAGCCTACATAAACACAAAGAACTTACTAAAACAGCTTGCAACGTGCGCAAAAACAAAACGTGAAGCAATTCACTGACATCTAATGTAAAACTGAACGTCTGAAGTAATAACTTAAACCTGTGATGCAGTGAAACTTGCCAGGTACCAGTATAACCTGTCTAACTTCACATAAAACACATACAGTACACACTAAAGTACTTCTTTGAGTTTACATTTTAAAATGTAGGTCAAGTATGTCGAGGCAGCATGAAACAGCAGTCATAAGCTATACCACTATTTAACATCAAGTGTTAGCAGGAGTGCCATGGCAAAATTGCCTTCATCCACAAACATTCAACAGCCACCAAAAAGACTAAATATAGGATAAACTAGTTTTTTTTTTCCCCCGCGCTACAGCTTTTTGGAATACTGCAGTGCTATCACTATGCCTCAGAGCAGTAAATTCAATCTCGTCCAGTTCTTGCATTGCATCAATAAAAAAAAAGAGAGAGAAAAGAGAGAATGCTCGGGAGGGAAGGTCCCACATGCAGCTTTGGATCAACCAGACATTCTTCTCCAATTTGAAGTTTTTCACCTGTGCCCCCCAAATCTCCCGCCGCGGGTGAGCTCCGGCTCAGCCGCACCATTCTATTTTCTTGATCCATCGCCTCTCTCTCCAATTCTTTCCTCCCCCCCTTGAAACATGCATGTGACATTTCCACACGTATTGGATGATGCATTGGCCTCAAACCAGTCCTGCAGATTCCCTCTTCTTAGTCTTGTCCCCTTTTTCTCTTGGTGAATAGATCCAAGTCCACGGGGAACGAACTGTGACAGAAGCTTTTTCCCTTTCTCGTTCTCTCTCTCTTTATCAAGCCCCAGTATTCCAGATTCACGCAAAAGGGTTAAAAACTCTGACTTCAACAAAAATGAATGGTGTTTACCGAGAGAAAGGGAAGGTGCTTTCTCAATTAAAAGCATACATCACTTCCACGCAATCCACTTCAGTACTTCATTTGAAAGAGAGAGTTGACACAACTTTCATATTTCGGGGTTTGCTGCATGAATTAAACTGTCCCCAACGAATCAAAGTACCTGTACTATACATGAAATTTTGACGAATCATAATAGGAATTAAACTTGGTCTGGAACTAGTTTGAAAGATGCAATTTTATACCACTGTTAGCTTTTCCTTTTATTCACTTCCTAGGGGAAAACTCAGTCAGAGTTGCAGGAAAAAAATTACATTTCATGTTTAAAGATATCACTTTTTCGTTTTTTTTACATTTTTTTTTCTTAATTTCATGGCCGACATGGACTCCATACATGACTACATGGAGGCCAAGAGTTCATGTAATGAAATTACCGTACCAGTCCCTTAATGTATTTAAAAGCAGTTTATGTGCACCGGTAAACGTTCAAATTTCATATGCTTCAAGATTTCAAAATAAATTGTAACTTTAAAAGAGAAAAGAAATTCAGAGTAGCATACCAATACGTAAATGTTTTTCCCATGAAAAACAATAAAAAAAATATAGAAGATCATTCAAAAAACATGCATATTAGTAATTCCTTGGGCTGTTTGGCAAAAAAAAAATACAACACTATATATACATGTACATGTACACTACACATCCCTGCTCACGACAAAATACAGAAATTTTGAATTTCTGTATCTTGTATTTGAAGCTGTCATTAGAAGTTTCTCACTGCTGAATCATAATTTTTATGCGCCTGAAACTATGACGCAGCACGGCACAGCCACTATCCCATTCCCCGTTAGGTTCGTTGTTGAAGGCAACAGTCGTTAATTTATTGTAATTCACGCTCACTGAAGGACGGGTTCTTCAGGCAGAGTGGGGGAGGCAGACCAGTTACTTGAGCAGTTAACAGATTATCCATCGTTGAACAAGGAACAGTGAACATTAATATAAGGCACAGTGAACTGAAGGGGGGGTCACTGCTAAGTTGACAAATTGAAGGAGCAGTCAGGCAGGTCGACATCAATCACTGATGTCAAAGGTCAGAGGGCAAACTAAAGCTACTCGTAGGTTGCCGATCAAAGTTGGGCTTGTGCTCAAAATCTTCACAGATAATACAAGGCAATACTCTTGCAAAGCAGTTTTTTCTTTTCTTCCTCCGTATCAACCGCGTGTAAAAGGCCAAGTACAGCGAACTGTTTTCACTGAAACCAATCTGGATATCTCGAGTCCCTGTTCCGACGTCTTGATCAGCCCCCCTCGAGTGAAGGATCCACCAGCTTCTAGTAGGCATGACGTTAATATAACTAACTAAAAGGCTATTTAGGTGAATACCGACAGGCCTGTACATGGTGTATCAAGAATGCACGCCTCTCACACAACACGCTGATATGAACCTGACAAATTTCAACAGCAAGGTACACGGAAATGAAATCTATATCCATTTGTGCTTAAGCAGCCAGACCACAATGATCAACAGTGCACTAAATGTTTCCTCATTTCTCACCAATCGCAAGATATCAAATCTGCAAACACAAAACTTAGTTAGGAAAAATTATCAGAAGCAAAAATGGCAATAATAAATTCCCATTTCAATTGACCCCATTTTTACCGACCTGGAGCAACAAATGACCACCATTTTTCTAAAGCTGGTTTTTGACAATGTGAACAGCTTTAAGACATACGTGATACACATGTACACGTAGTCAATCTACTGCAGTTTGCTGATCAATTCCTTCATTTTTGCAAGCTCCAACTTAATCTTGGGGGAAAGGGGGTTTTGGTTACGGGAACGGTTAAGTAAAACCATGGGTGAAAAATGACACCGGGGCTTGAGGTGACATTTTCCAATCTTGTTAAAAGCCTGACCCAACACTGACAAACCTAGAGGAAACAGAAATCCTGAGCGCCGTGAAGTTCTCGGTGATCACGCTATATTGGGACAGATGCTTGGCCGGTTTCAGAAACAACTGAGCAGAGCGGGGAAATCAAAGACAGGGAAAAGGGAGGGAGGGGGGAAACAAGGAGAGGAGGACAAATTTACATTTATCCACTGGAAGGCTCAAGGTCTCTGTCCCGGTTTTTAATCCCGTCCCATGATTCCTGTATCGCAGGCCATGTGCATTCTTTTCGCTTCTGCTGATCCGTTCCTGCGCGCTCGTTCCTTCGCTAGCTCGCTCGATTCCAGAGTGTGATTCAACTGGGTCATGGCGTAAAATTTTTTTTCAGCGTATTCTTGGGATGGGCTGGTGGGGGGGTCGCTCCACTGACCTAGATTAAATAAGCGTGGACAGCACAGCGCAGGGGGACGTGTACGTACTGGACATAATGGGGCCCCACTGAGAAGGGAAAAAAAGGGAGAAAAAATCTGGTCTGATCGTCAAGATTAACTGCTACTGAATTCACTGCTACATGAGCAAAGCTTTTAAAAAACTGTAAGAATGATGACAATTTTCTAAAAAAAAAAAAAATGCACATTCTTATTAATATTTAACCCTTAGAAGTTTTTGCCCTCAGGTGACATTAGTCATAGTCATGCAGGGATGGTCATATGCCTGGCTTTCAGTGAATTTTTCTCTGCAATTAAGGGTACCATTTTTCAAGTGGCCATATTTCACAGGGCAACAAAGGCTAATATTCAAGGAAATTCTGTGATCACTAAGATTAGGAAAACATTATTCATTGCATGGCAGATCATTCTAACCATTACTGGATACATGCATTTGGGGGGGGGAAGAATATGTATATTTCTTGCTATCGGGGAGTTGTAAGACGGGGGGCGTGTACCTTACATGCATATGTCCCCCTTTAAAGCCATCACTCAAAATGCCAAGCTGAGCCAAGCGAGCAAAGCCCTGGAAACACACCGCTCCCGCAAAAGTCACGCAACCCCGGACACACGAACCCCCGAGTTTGAACAGCCCGTGCGGCCATTGTGCAAACAACAAAGACCAACACGCGGCCCACGGTTGTTGTACGAGGGGGCTGCTGAGTGCAGGCCAGTCAGCCAGGCCAGCTCAAGCTTGCGCAGTTACTGGGAGGGGAAAAAAAAAAAGGCACGTCCATACCTTGGTAATAATAATATTACTCTCTATAAATGGGCCCCAGGAGATCAACATTTTCAACCTTTTTATCTTCTCAGAGGTTGGGGGGAATAAGAGTTGACTTCAGCCCAAGGTACAATGTATGCGGCAGCAATGCTAACTATAGAATGCAGGGTGAACAACGTCCAGTTTTGGGGTGTGCATGTGTTATTCCCCGTTACAGTCAAGAAGCAAAGAATTTCCACTCAAAGTGCATTGTGACGATGAATATCGTGGTGGGAGTCCCAAGTACAAGGAGGCCCACTGAACAAATTGGTCTTGCATGTCGTGACAGAATGGCATACTTACATTGTTGTGCCACCTGTCAGACTCCATGGGATGAACAAAAATTGCCCCACAGTAAATTTCCTGTCACTCAGCTGCATTTACTACGTCAGCGCTAATCACACTACAGCAATATCATGATGAGAATGATTTCAGCACTGAAAATCACTGAGCCCTTAAAAGCCATGGCAAACATCACATTTAAATAACTACCATAAAATATTAATGACGTTGACAGCGATATCGCTGCATTTACAAAGCGCAAAATATGAAATTACTTCCATACGGTTTTTATTTCAAAAGAAACAATACTTTCTAGCACAGATGAAAAACGAGACAAGAACAGGGATGTATGTAGATTTATGAGTGGACAAACGACGGACAAAGTGGACAAGTACCTGCTTCTACACTATTACACCAAATTCAACTTTTTATTTAGGTTTCAAGCAAGGTGTCACGGGGCCCACACGGCAACAAGACTAACCGCCCACACTAAACGTACCCTCCCTCAAGGACCATGCCTGAATGTAAAACTGAAACTGTACATGTGCGTTCCACTTCCCCTTCTGCTTTGCACTCCACCAACAAACAAATGGCCATGGCACTTTGTTAAATAAGATGTAGAACCTCGGTCACATAGGAAGCCAGCCACCAAAAAAAACAAAAAAAAAAAATGTTGGAACTTGGAAGAGCTCTGGATCACACCTCTACGGTTGTCATGCAACCTGATAAAAGCCGCAGGAACTCGGTTTCGGGCAGCTGACAGACAAACATTCTCCCTGTCCACCATCCTATGGTAACTATCAATATGATATACATGTACATATTTTTTTCTCTCCTTATCAGCAGAGCAGAGTAGGCAGACTGCTGATACCGATAGCAGCATGGGACAGGTTTACCTGTACTTTACATGGATCAATGTCCAAGAACCTCTCAATTGGAAACTGTTCTCTCTCTCTCTTTTTTTTTTACATTATTTCTCCCCCCCCCCATCAAAATCAATTGTAACTTTGTCGCCGATGCGTCACACATCGCCACCTCAACAATTAATAGCTTATTATTTCCCAACGATAGTATTGACAGTGCACCATCTGCTTAGCCCATCCTTGTTTGTACAACTGCTCTCTGCCAATGTGTATAAGTTTCCAACTTTTTTTGCATCTATCACGGAATAATTAATTAGCACGGAGCTGCCAATGCAGCCACGGGCCTCAACTACTGACACAATTTTCCCTCACGAGTTTATGTTATGTAGCAACTTCCGGACTTGCATTGCTAGCTGACAAAGACAAGTTGGACAATGCAGAACTAGAGAGATTACTTGCAGGCTGTTTGTGGTCACAATCCACCCTGAAGGTTAACCCTCGTCCTCCCAGACCCCTACCGCTCAAAGAAAAGCCGCCCGATCTTCTTGAAGGATTTCAGAGGACAGTAGAGCCCAGCTACCATCACTTCACACATACATGGACATGCAGCTTCTGCCCCTTCAAAACATGTGTACAAAATGTACACATGTACACAAATGCCATTGTGTTTTTGCAAGATGGTAGCTTTTAGATGATTCAGACAAGTTTAAAACAAAACTGTTAGGAAATTAAAGTCAACCCAGTATTACAGAAACTGCCCGTCATTTCAGGTCATTTTTGTTCAGATGTAATTTATAGTTATAATAGGAAGGACATTCCTTATTTTTGTTTAAATGTGACCATCGATTCAGGGGGGAGGGGAGTGCTTTATTTTATTTCCTGCTTCTAACACTACCACTGACATGTTGATCTACATCGCTCTCCAATCAGATTCATCGTCAGTAATGACTATTGAAACAAAAGCTGCAGCACACTGACAATCAGACACACGGCACGGCCGAGGAATGAGGAAGCATCAGGGAGGAAACAGCCTGACTTGCAACAGCTGCGTTTGACAATGGGCAGCCAGGCCTTGGTTAAGGCACCTTTATCCAACCAAAAAAAAAATTGTTTCCAAAGGACAAAATGGGATAATTAACATCACAACACATAATAAAAACATGTCCTAATAAACTGGGGGGGGCCATTTACCTCGGACAATGACAGGCCGGCTTAATGGCACTAGCAACAAACACAATACAGGTGTTTGGATGAAAAGCACTCCTTCTGTCCACTACCATTCATTTCCTGGTTCTCAGGGATTGTACGATTCTCTGGCCAATGCAACAGCCGGGCCGGCTGGCCTGCCAACCAGGGTGTTCAGGGCAAAGAAGTGAGGCGAATAACACAGGCGGTCAAGTGGGGGTTCTCAGGCCAGTAATGTGTACACTGGTGCTGAGAGGAAAACAAAGCTGATGGATCCAGGACCGTGTGGATGGACGAGCAAATTTACAAAGTATTGAAAACCACAGTGGTAGGGTATAACAGTGGTGTTGCCATTCTATTGCTGTTTGTCACACTGGGGATGGCAAAAATGGAACACTGACCAAAAGGGAGTCACAAAGGACTAACATTGACTTTTGGTATATCCAATCACAAAGTCGCACATAACGCAAATGAAGTGCCCCACTGTGATCAACATCGCTTCCTGAAAAAAACACAACAAAAACGACTTAAAATGTACACGTAGTAGCAGCACTCAACATATTTTAATACAAACCATAAGAATGCACATTTGTGTCTCAGTTAACCTTATTTTCCGCACTTGTTTCACTATTTCAAAGGGTAGTTAACGCATGTTTTTGGTTTATTGCTAATTAGTATTTCCATATGCTTGAGCAAAACTGCGATGTCATCCCAGGAAGAAATCTTGTACACACAAGAGTCCTGCACAGTATATTTTGCTGGACTCGGTTTTCTCTTCTTTCCTGATTTAATGTTGTTTATGTGCAAAGCAAGAAGCACGCATCGACCCCTTTCTCTTAAAAGTTTTCAGTAAGTAAATTTGGGGTTCACAATTTGAACAGAAAAGCCTATAAACTGAAGTAAGTCTTAAATTCCTAGATGACTTCATAGCGACAGTGCCCTCAGTTATCCAGTATGCTTAATTTCAATTGTTAAAAAAAAACACTTTTCAGTGCATTTAACCAAATAGAAATGTAAAAGAGTTTTCATACATTGAAGAAAAATGCGACATTAAATAAAAATTGTTTCTAAAAAACTTTTGTTGCAGCTTTCCTTTAAATTCTCCAGACTTTTTTCCCATGTGGTGGTAAAGGAGTATTTCTTTATACATAAACTTCATACTTTTTCTTTCTGCTTTATTTTAGAAAGACCAGCTTTGCGCGTACTCAACACATTTTTTCTCAGGACAGTCAAGAACTTGAACGATAACGTGACAATAATTCTGTAACCTTATCTCCCTCTTTCTGTGAATGTTTTGAGTCACCGAACAACAATCCCAACTGTGACAGGATAACTTATGAACAAAGGCTAAATTCTTGACAGTCTGGGCCCCACTACACGGACCTTCTCCCCTTTGTGAGATTGTGGAATGATTGTTTGGATCCTGCAAGCAAACAGGAAATGTGCCTTTGGATTGGTGGCAAAGATTCCTTACCCACAGCTTGAGTCAACAAACACAGGACACTGTTTTAGGGGCACACCAATAAAGTTTACTGTACTTTGCACCTCAAAAACGATTTCATAAAAAACCCAGACTATCCCACTGTGAAATGGCTAAACAAACTCCTCAGAAACCGACCAAAAATACATTAGTCATTGGAAAAAAACTAGGAGACCACCAACGTTTGAAGTTCCTCCTGGCTACCCGCTTCTTTTGCTGGCGGATTTTTTTTTTCCTTTTATTATGGCGCAGCATAGAAACCCACATGATAGGACAAGGCTGGGAGCTGATAACTGGAGATAGCATTATCAACAAACACACCTTAATCTGATAAACTCTGGGTGATATGCTTGTGTTGCAGAGTTGTCTTTTGATTTCGTGGGGGGAAAACATAAAAGGAGAGGAAAAAATCGGGGGGGGGGGGGCATTTTTCCCCTGATGGTGTCCTAACAAAACAGCTGCTCTTCTCACTTCCTTGACCATTGTTCAGGCTTGAGGGATTTCTTAGCATGAAAGTGCATTTAAAGAGAATCGTCAAGTCAGGTGATTTTTAATGTCAGCGTTCAATTTACACAGATGTGCGCGGAAACGCATGCACCTTCAAAGTCTCTAAACATTCTGGTGTACACAAACTGAATGTAACCGTTTCCATCAAAGCAGCTGTGTTCATGTATGTCTGAAACACACAACTGAGCAGTTTCATTTCAATTATAATCAATTTTGTCTGAATATGTCACACCAGACAGAGGTTTTTCACGTGATGTAACACGACAGACATTTCTGGAAGTGCACCAAGTCTGTGGAGGCGTGTGCATTTTTGAATCAGGGTTTTTCTATTAGCAGTCACAAACCTCACACGTAGACAAATTTATTGGATGCTGTGTCACTCTATGTTTTAGCAGAAATCTCCCTCAAGAGCATTTCACTAAAGACTGGTGAAAAATGCACACGGACCACATGTCTAACTTCATTCTCAGTTTTTTCTGTCTCCACAGCCATCCCACTTAACCTTGTGCGAAAAGTTGGGAGGGATCTTGCATTACTTTGGCCCAACACTCCATTTACAATGGTCTCTATACCTATTTGCTTTCCTGTCATTAACTGCACAATGCCAGCCTTTTATACACCTCACACCCTTCACATCACAACTCGGTGTGAAAACAGGACAAACAGACCAGTCCAACAAGACTCTCTGCTCTGCCCAGCAGCAGCCTCCAATGCTAGAAGCAGTCCAAGGAGAACATGGACGCGTATTTTTAAAAAAGGTCAGAAAATCCAGACATCAATCCTCCCCCCCCCCAAAAAAATGCTACCTCTTCCATTGGCCTTTCGGCTTTACGTTTTGAATTTGCAAAGATGCTAACACAAAGCTTGTAAGAATGTGATGGCGGCCTATTAAATCAACCCTCTCCCCTTTTCCTTTCATCCAACTCTCAGGATCCATTGCCAGCCATGTTCAAATAGAGTCCCTTTCTTTTCGTTTCCGAGGGTGGGAACATTTGCTGCTCTGTTGTTTGGGATTGTTTGCACAAAGTCTTTCCCGGATTTGGGGAGAAAGGTGCATGGCTGCTACGGTATGCTACCCACGTATACGCGTCACCCTTGGGCTGAGTACGGAAAAAAAAAGTCAGCCGCAATGTTCACAGTGGACGCAGCAACGATGCGGTTCTTTTTAAAACTGGTCCAGTCAGGAGCTTTTCAGGGAAATATGAATTTATGTCCGTTTCAAAATCGAACAAACTACCTCTCTCCTTCTCTACTCTTAAAAGCAGACAAGAAAAAGAACAGGATACGACTGCGGTTACTACACAAGCCATGATACTGTGTCACCTTCATCAAAGTCTGTAGGTCGACCTCTATTTATGCCCTGCCACCCACAAAATTCAAGGATTCATTGCACTGTGCATGTACATGTTGAGCACAGTGCAAAGTAAAGGAAGGTGTGTGAAGGTCCATTCAGTGTCTGCTTGTACTTTTCACAGTAAGTAAAATGCCTACATGAGTACATGTACAAGTGCCCGGTGCACGAGGCTGGCACTGTGGTATTGTGCTGTTGTGTACATGTACTATGATGATTCTGTACATGTCCTGTGTATTGTGGGCCCTTCTGCACAGCAACACCACCAACTGTGTGTTGCAGCGGGGACGGCGACTTGTGCTGGGGCTTGGACAAACAGGGCGGTTTGTTTGTGTTTGCGAGTCGGATTGTGCCAAAATGAAAAGGAGAGGCCCCCACAATCACGATGACAATGATGACGATGACTGCGGCGGTTGTCAGCGACGATGATACCGGGGTGAATTCATTGACCGTGTTATTGGGTAATTCACGGAGAGAGATAGAGAGAGAGAGAAAGCGGCCCCCCCGATATCATACCACTCTGGTCTCGGAAGCACAGGCAGGCAGGCTTTACTGCAAATCTAAATTGTACCTCAGACTTTCAGGTCACAGATTTGACAACTTGTCATCTGGCGGACTACAGAAAAGCCACAAGTGCCACCTTATGATTGTGAGGACTTCAAAAGAATCCGGTTCAGTGCAACTCACTGGGAATCCTTGACATTTTTAAGCCATCAATGGTCCATTCTGATCACCCTTGTCACTCAGGGTGCTACACACACGTACATTTAACACAGAGCTCAGGTTGCTCTTTCTAAAGCAAATAGACAAATCGTTACTACAAAATTCATGATAAGACTTTTGTGGGGTCCACTCACATTTACTCTTTTCAGGTACCACTTGTATGGACATAAAACTACCAGAGCGCATAGCAAGATTTTAATCAAATATACATCAACGTATGTTCACTGCATTTTAGATTTTTACATCCAAACAATGCTGGCAGGCGCACCTGCTTCAGAGTACATGTACGTCTTGCCTTGCTTTTTCTTAACAACTTACAGCCACTTTTGGCAAAATAAGGATGTGAACTAAAAACAAAATTACGCGTCCAGTGCCCTCAGTGAATGCACAGGCCCTCAGGGAGGCCAGCTCATGCAAGTGTATGCCATCAACTGTTACTGGAATGTGGCCGCCTGTGCAATTGTCAATTTGGTCTTCGTTTGATTTCTCAATGTGGCCAAATCTAATAATGCAGCAAAGAACGGTGTCGGGGCTGGGAATCAGCACGGCAAAGGAATCATAAAAAGGATGACCACTTAAAGAAGAAAAAAGAAACGCAGAACGTAAAGGAAAGAAAACTTGAAATGTTAATGAAATTAGCACATGGGGTTTCCACTTCCAGTACTTGTATTTGAGATTGAAGAGAAAGAGAGAGAGAACAGTGGACAATGGGATGGTCAAAAATTGCCAAGGTCAGTCAATCAGGCAAACCCAGCTGGCTCTTTCACAGCAATTGAATAAGGACCTACAGATTCAACAGCAAGACCCTGGTTCCCAAGCCTGGAGGTGTAATAGTCAAACATCATTTAGTCTTACACACCTCCCCGAAAATCACATACAGAGAGAACTGGGTACCAGACAGCACACTACTTGATTCAATTCACACTAACACAAGTACACCCATCAAGGTTGCTGTGTTCCTGCCAACAACAACAACAAAAAATTATACAAAAGAATCTAAGGTTCGGCCATGAGCTAATGGCGGGTCACGTTCACATTGAACATTTTGGAGATTCAACTCCCCCCCCCGGTTTCATCTAGGATTTCCAAAAACAGCCCTGTCCTTCAGTGATACAGCTCAAAAGTACCCGTCCTTCACCAAGCCACGGAAACAGTAGTCTGGATCCCACACATATGCAAAAGCGATACTGTGGGGCTGCTCGACAGGTATCTGTCTAATGCAATGGTATCCGCAGTGCTGCACATAAACACATAAAGTAGTTACAGGCACCAGACAAGTTGGGCATTGTGGGGATATTGACATGTGGAGTACACATTAACTGTGCCAGCAAGGGCGCACTCATGCAAACGACTCGGCACGGATCAGCACTGCCAGCTGGTTGGTCGCTCATGCAGTTTACGAAATACAAGGTAGTTTTGTGTGTTTATGCTCACACAGATACGGTTTAGTCACTTCGGGTATACATGAATTTCTACCCGAAATCCCCCTGTCGTTTTTACAAGCCATTTTGTGGAAATCTACCTATCACGTTTTTACTGTCCATTTCGCAAAAGACGGGTGGACAGGTTACTAGATGAGACCCTGAGTCAGGGTCCCTGACTCCCCCCTTCCCACTTATAATTATAAAGAGGGAACATATTGTTTTCACGAGGAAGCAATTCTCTCGAGGGCCGTTTTCCAATACTCAACTTTGTCTCCGTCTCAGGCTTCATTCCCGAAACCAATCCCCGATTGTGGGCCTGAAGCGTTTAAATCAAATTGGATTACTGTAAATTTTTGTTCTCTTGCATCTTATTTGATGTTCTGTGGCACTATCAGACTGATTAGTGCGCTTACAGCTTCAAAGTCAGGTAGCAAAAAAAGAACAATTGAAGCCTGTGACAGAGCCAAGTTGAGTATTGGAAAACAGACGAGTAGTTTAATTCTTGAGTCTATTCTTTAATTCTTTGGACTCTAATCTGTTCATTCATTGGGAGACGCATGTGCAGCAACTCAAAGTGTTTCAATTCAAAAGTGTATGCACATTACTTCTTCAATAACGACACCAACCCCGGACTGGACTTTGTAGCATACAAACACATCCCACACTGAAATTGTGAAAAACATTGGCGGTAACACCAAATGAAATGTCCACATCATTATGTCCCTGAATGTGATGCACAGCATTCAGCTGCTAGCAACGCTTCCCAACAGTTTACAGCCAACATGAATACCGTCAGTGTGTACCACTGCTAAAACGTACTCGTAGTCTCGCACAATATATTGAAAGTCCACATACAGCAGCCTTGTCAGCAACAGCAAAAAGGCCTACTGATTTTTATCTTTTTGGTTTCTCAACTACATGATGTATGGTTTTGTGACCTTTCAAAAAGGTATCTGACCCCAAACCACTTCTCTTTTTATTAAAACCACCAAATTTGGAGGAGCAAGTCCAGTCTACATGATGGTAACCATCAGAATAGAATCATGAACATTAGCCCTGCATGCACTCAGCTATTCTTAGAATCTCTGGCCTGGTGGATTTATTACCCGTGGAATGTCACCTTTTTTAATTTCACGAAATCCCAGTGGGAGCTGGCCACTTTCTTGAGAGTCCCCCCCCCAAAAAACACAAAGATGGCATGTGAACTCTTGCGAGACGCCACCCTATAGTGTGCGTGCTTTGTGACTGATCCTCGCACCAGAGTGCGAGATTTGGCTCCTCCATAAAATGCAATTCTGTCAAGCCATTAAAACTGGTGGCCGCATGGAAAGAAGAAAAAAGTGCCCACAGAGTCACGGGTAGAAAACAAAAAAAGCCATATGGTATGCTGTGCACGGCAAACCACCTCTTCCCAACTGAAATGTTGAAGTTTTGTTTCCCTACCCATCCCCGCCTTTTATTTTCTTGGTTTATTGCTTTATTTATACTGAATACTGAGAAAATACCCAACTCGGGGCCATGGTTTTTCAACGAGCCCTAGCAGCTGGTGGGGTTTTAATATAAACACCCAGACCCGTCGGCTTCCCAGTGAACGTGACTGCTAAGCCAGAGCATGGCTACGGTGAAAAGACGGGTGGGGGGGAGGAAGGAATTCGCTCCAGTCCATCGATGGGAAAATGAGAGTAAAATACTGAGAATGAAGCACCTGGTCCTTTGTGAGACAGTGGCTGCCCACATTAAAAAACAAAAAATGGGGGTGGATCTTTCAAATTTCAAGCACCGAAATGCGTCGACCTTTAGAATGACTTCCAACACAGGCGAAGCGTCAATATTACAATTATGAACGACTGACATACGTATATAAATAAACAATACTTAATAGACAAAATTATGTGTAACTCACTGTTCCATTGCACGGTTCACTGTTATCATCTATCTGGACATTGTAAAAAAAAATAATAACAAAAAAATAATAAATAATAATACCAATAAACAAATTGTGCTCTGTGGAAATGTACTCTACGACCACTTTTGTTATGATTCAGTTTGAACTTTAGTGTGGACATTATTATCAAATTATGATTTTTCTCCTTTTCATTATATTACCAGTGTCCAAGTTCAAAGCCATGAAATGTTGTCACTATAATGGCAAAACCATGAAGAACGCAGGGCATTTAACTCAAACCTACCACTAGTAAATTCACAGCAACATTTCAGTTGTTGTGGGGGATCCCGGAACAACCTCAGGCCTGTTTTTTTGGCTGGGCGAGGACATGTTGGAGCTTGAAAATTCACGATTTGTTAACAAATACCTCCGTGAACAGTTTGATTGGGTTCCATTACCGAGCTATTTTGGTTGATGTGTTCCCCTGTATCAAGTCACATCGTGAGAACGTACCGAGGGCATTAGGGCTGCCAAATTTAGCACATGGGAGCCAGTGTTTAGAAGCGCCCAGCAAGGTAGGAACTCAAGAAAGATACACATGTGACTGGTCACACAGAATGTACTTGCAATCGTGCAGAAATGCATATTGCAGTCAGGACACTTGACACCATGCATCCATGTATACCAAGTATGCATCAGAGAACAAATGGACTAAACAAATGCGTTTGTATGTACGTACATCTGCTCATATCCTCTTTTCAAAAATAATAAACTTCCGTTCACCAACTCCTATGGAGACATGGCATTGTGAAGTCTGACAGAAAAATGGCCGGCTTTGGGCAAATGGACAACACAGGCTGTCTTTCTTTTTTTATGCCACTTTTTTCTTATAACAAAATAAAAGAATTCCCCTCTACTTTTGCACACAAATAGGTTTAAACAAATCTGGACTACTCTTAAATTTTAATAAAATATTCACAAAAATATAGCAATGTGGTTAAACTAACTTCCTGAATATCTTTGAATTCTTTCTGCAACTTAAAAAGCATTCAGGAGTCAACAAAGTTGACCGTAACCTTTAAAAAAGAAAGCTCTGAAAAACATGACATTAAAAAAAAGAAACAAAAAATAATGCTCCGTGCCAAACACGAGCAAAGAATTTCACTCCAAATGCAAACATATATACAAGACGACTTCTTTGCAGTGCCTTGTACATGTAGTACCTTGGTTTCGTTACAGTACATGCAAGCGTTCTAAGATAGATATCCCAGCATTCAGGGGAGGGAGAAGCCGGTACTCAGCAGCTGCATGTGTACATACATGTACATGTATACCGGTATGCACCAGAAATGCCTCCAACTTTACATTCGTGATCCCGTACATCCAACTCAGGGGGAAAAGCCGGCCTAGCTTTGTTATCACAAGACTTGACCTCATCTGTCTAATTGACCCAGTTGACCTCAGAATAAGGGCAAACCTTTCCATGGAGGGAAGGGGGTGAGAGGAGGGGAGCCCCAGGGAACAATCTCTAATTGGCTTATTTGCCCTTATTAGGACAAGGGCCTTGTTACTTGGGGATGCAGTGAAAAGGGGGAAGAGGTCTTTCTCTCCTCTTACAAATAACACAGTGACACGGTGACCAAGAAAAGCACCATATCAATTCACAGGGGAATCTACTTTTGGACTGGAAGTTTTGAAACTATTCTCTAATGCCCCGTTTGGAAACCAATGATTCACTTAGCATGTGCCCTTCTGTTTGAAGGTCAATGTGGCTTTGGAAAGTTTTCAGACTATCTAATTACTTGCTTCTATGAAAAATTAACCCCTTGTCTGTTAATCATGAGAAAAAATGTTCTAAATGAAAACAACTGCACATGAAATCAGATCCCATAACGGGAGTTATACAGTTTTTTCCTTGTACATTCTCAGTGCATTGGAACGAGCAAACTCAGCTGATGCAGTCCATTGAGAGCCTCGTGGATATGGACATGTATCCGTGGACGGAAAAGGTTCAAGTAATGCAGTTCCTGTTTATTTCCATTGTAAGACATTTCTTTCCCAGTAAATCAAAAGGAGGTCTAGAAATTACCAACACATGTGTAATTACAACGTTAGACAGGATTTTCATATTTTTTGTTCATTAATTTCATTACTTTTTGTACAACTTCAACTTCCTATTTTTATCCAGAATTAAAAATCTTCTTTTAGTTGGAAGGCAAATTGTTTGCCTCAGTTTATCAAAACAAAAATTTATTCAAGAATTTCTGAGGCAAAAAAATAATAATTTTCTCACAGTGACACTAAAAGACTAAATCCCCGAGACAAAACTGGACCAGTGAGGGGGAATCCTATCCTTTTGATCAGCGCTATAATTGAATCACTGGTTGATAATCACATGTATTCTACACAAAGCACCGTGCACAGCACGCTCAATTCGCAATTATTTCTGACCTTTGCAGTGAAAAAAAAAAATAAAAAATCTAGCCTGCTGAGCAGATGTGGATTGCACCGAATTAACCGGTTGTCCACCTCGGACGCTTGCAGATTAAAATATAACCTCTGATTCAGCACGGGGGCACGAATGCCTTTCATCCTCCAAACTTAAAAGGGCAATTTTTTTTTTTCAAATGCTGCCCTATGTTGTCCTTAGAAAATCTACCATCCTCATCCCAGATTCTCTTGATTTATTCAAGGAGAAGCAAAAGAGAAAGTGAACAGGGTGGGGAGAAGGTTAAAAAAAAAAAGACAGTTGGGGTTTTAGGAGGAGCAAAACAACGATGCTGTCCCTTATTACCGCATGCTCACTCCACAGGAATGCTTGGGGTCAAGTGAAAAATGCACGAGCAGGCTTTGAATAGCCTTGCTCCTTGGCTGGCATGCAGCGGCATGACGACCGCTGCTCCATGGGCCATGCACTGCCATGGGGCAAAAAAAAAAAAAAAAAGGACGAGGAGAGAGGTGGGGATGGATCGAAGGGTTGGAGGAGTTAGGAACAAAATTTCAAGAAACAAAAATATATTTTTGAGTGAGCGCCGGTCACACATAATGTACTCAGTTGTGGAATCATTTGTTATTGAAGGGCAGATTGAGCCTGAAGGATCAGGTTAGATCACTGGCTGTACACTTTTGACTCTTGAATTGTTATTTGCAGTGAGTGCATATACTGTACATGTACAGTGCATGTACAAGTACACACGTACAAGATACCCTTTCCCATTTTGCACCCTACACACTGAGTATATTGGTCACCCTTGCTGAAGATGTTGGCAGAAACATGTTTCTTTACTTGGCCCCATGCTCACAAAACTGATCAAATGTACCAGCTGGGAGATTTAAATAGATCGCTGTTCAGGTTTAAATTGTATTTGTTTGTTACTTTCTCCAGTGTCTCTAAAATTATCTTGACAGAGGTCGAACATCTTTGAATCAATATTCTTCTCAAATATCCAAATGCAACCCGGGGTAATAAGGTAAGTACTGAATCCTACGTCAAATAAACACATTTGGCAATTTTGACCAGAATTTCAGTATGGCAAACAAATTTGATGGTACAGGCCACTTGACTGAGAAGTGGGGCTGAGTCCATTTGAATAATTCACTTTTCGAATATTCCACCTTCAATTCAATCGAATATCCGAATATTCAGTCATACCGACTGACAGATTATTGATAAACAGACCATATACAAAATCAGTTGCAATAACACACAAAGTTGTACATTATAATCAATATAATAGCTTCTCACATCTAAGAGTATCTCCAGCCACGATTTAGCAAGATTTGAAAGACGAACAAGCACAGTTAAAAATTTCTATTCCTCTTAAATTGTTTAATGAATAATTTACTTTTCGAATCGTTGAAAGATTTCGGTCGCTTTTCATTTAAATCTGCTTGAAACAAGACTCCACAATACAATTGTTCTCATTTAAACAAAAGAAAATTCCTTTTCATTAATTTAGCATTCGAATATTCAAACTCAGAAATTAACATTCAATAATCGATTGAAGATTTGGTTATTCGGACATTCTGTGAAGACAGTATTTCTTTCCATCAAAATGATGGAATGAGAGCAAGATTTTGGCCATTGTAAATGTTTTGATGCTCTCCAAAATTAATCAAATTGCAGAAGTTCAAAACAGTTGATGACGCACTGAAGGAAGGTCAGACGCAAAGTACTCTTTCAAAAAAAATGGACGATTCATCAAAAATTTCTAAATGAAGGAAGAAAGAGTCCTGCAATGCCTTTTGACAACAACAGGTCCAAATGCATTTTGTTTATAATGTAAATACACAATCAAAGTTGCCAGCCGAGCCACCACATAAAATTTGTTATTTTGGTTCTCTTATCAGATGACCAAAACCCAAATATGTATAAATGTCTAGGACTCTCATTAGTAGGTAAATGACAAAACGTATTCCGTGCTTCTTTCTTCTTTCTTTCTTTATTTTTGCCAACCAATCAAATTACACGCATCTGTCACAGGTTCGAGGGGGTAAAAAAAGAAAAGAAAAAATGCATCACACCCACAGCAGCTGTGTCACATGCATTGAATTTACTCTAGCAACGATTGTCAAGGCAACCGTCGCCCCGGCAACTTGCAG
Source organism: Acanthaster planci (assembly GCF_001949145.1). The sequence continues at coordinate 343,966 of NW_019091527.1, forward strand.
GTATGGCATGTCATTGGGTCAGCAGCGACTCCAGTAATTAAGGGGCAACCGGTGAGGGGCTCACCTTGGGGCTTTGTACATGGGCTTTGCCAGCAAAGGTCTCTTTCTTTTTTTTTTTCTATTTTGAAGAGGGCGGGGATGGGCGAAAGAGTTTGCGTGACATCTTATCAGTGGCTGATCGACTTCAGGAATGCCACATAAACTGGCAATAAAACACTGAATCAACAAACACTAGATATTTCACCACAGAGACAGTTCTCAAAGCAGCGTAGAGTGGACTGGGAAGGTGGGAGTATTCCCCCCCCCATTTTTGCTGTATTGCAGAACTTTGACAGCTGGTATGAGAGGAATGCCATTTCCACAGCATGACATCACAAAGGCTATTTAAGGATTTCTCAGTGTTAGACGTTGCAACTGATCCAAACGAACATGGGGTTGGATTTGAAAAAGCAGCCAAGAGACTCTCCTCCCCCCAACTAAAAAATTGTCATCTTTTCAAGAGTGGCAGAAAATCCCTATAGTATTACATGATGATGCAATCATGCAAGGACGCGACAGTGATGTGGCTTTATGAATTTAGCCTATGCTCTCGGAAATTCTGCCAGCATTATTGATTACCGACTGAACCAAAACAATTGGATGTATATGAACATCGCATAACAGCTGTGAAGTTTCTTTGTCATTTTTCAAAGCCCCATTCAGCAATGCCAACACACATGATGCCTTGATAATTTCTATTCAGCATGTTATCAAAATTACTCCAGTAGCACACAAAGGAACCAACATCCACGAAATCCCTTCATCTAGTTTGGGCCATTTTGGGGTATCTTTGCGCAGGAATCCAGATAACAAGATTTTAACAGAATTTCTCCCGCCTCCCTGAAGAACGTGTATTTTCCAATCACCCAGTCTGCTTTTTGGCCTCTCTTAATAGCTTGAGGTAAGTCACAGCCAACAATATAACAAGAGAGAATGCAGGCAAATCAAATCTGACTTGCTTCTCAAAGATCTTGGTTCTCAATGTGGATCGCCAAGTTCCAATTGCAACTACTTGGAGGGACTCAGCAGAGCTCTGAGAGGCCATTGAAGATTTACTGTCAATTTGTTCATTGCGCCATCCAAACATTCTCCCTTCAGGATTTTGCTGGGCACCCTGCTTGGTGTTTGGCTGCTATCATTTATTATTTTTCATCATGAATGGGACCGTAGGACCAATGGCATATAGGACCCCATGTGACATAGGACCAGTGGGACTTAAGACCAGTAAGACCCATGGCGACTACAGAGACTATAGAGACGTCCCCTCCCGAGACGTCCCCTCCCAAAACGTCCCCTCCCAAAACTACTGGTAAATGTACATGTACTTGTCATATGTTATATTTTACTTGGCAACAAATCTATTTGCTGGCTTTCTCATTAGTGTCTCTGAAATGGCTAAAATAAGAGTACAAGAAAACAAACAAAAAGAAAACAACGATGCTCTACCCGCAAAAACATGTTTCATTTTCGAAGTCCAAGAGGTTAGACAATTGGCTCCAGAGCAGCTCTGTAATAACACGTCTTTCATCAGAAGAAAATATTCCACCGCCTTGTGTGATCTTGCCTCTCAACACAGACAATGCTGCCCATTGTTCTGGTCTGGTGACCGCAAAGTGACAGGCACAGTGAATAATGCAAAAAAAAGTGGGCACCAATATACACAAGGCAGCCAGGCTATTATTACAGATCATGGCGGCCAGACCGGTGCTTGATGTTCAGTCTGCTGGAAGCACAAACTGGCTCCACTGTGGTGTGTTCCGCCAGTGTAACCAGTTCAATTACACCTCCTGATTGTGCTTCTGGTGCCCTTATGTGGTTTTTTATAGGGTAGGCTGCCCGTCTCAGTTTACATGTACATTATTTGCATACACCCCCACTGGATGGCAACATATACAATGTACGGTTTGTTTTTTTAGTCAAATTACAAAGGAAACAAAGATTACCACATTCAGAATACGCCTACACATATGACGAATGAAATGTACATTAAAAATCTGCACCAGTTTAAACAATACAATGTATGTAGGTTTATTGAAGACCACGAAAAAAATGCTCAAAATTTACACAGTTTCTTGTGTAAGAAAACAAAAGAGAAAACGACAAAATGAAGGCTGCCATGTCAAAAATGTGAGGTGCTGCATGTTCCTTCTAACGAGCGGTACTTCTTGGCTGACGCCCAAGGAAAAGTGGTGGTTGGCACTGCATGTGTGCATGCGTGCACTGGTACAAGAAATGTCTTTTCCCCCGTTGCCCATTATGCCGGTACATGTGCTTTAAAGTCACTAACTACATGTCCATGTACGTTCGGTACATGTAGGACCTACACAGAGCATATACACAAAGTGCTCTATAGTTCCAAGCATTCCTTCAATAGCAACCTGAGAGAGACACCTGTCATTTCAATGCCCCGCATGAATGTTCAGATTATGTACATGTGCATGTACTGAGCCTAGTATAGTCATCCATTTTGTGGACCAGTACATAGGCAAACTTACAGAAAATACTATTTATCCTCGCAATGTGAGCACTTTTCAGCTGGATTTTGTTGGTCTCCTCGACTGTTATTTGTTTCGCAGAAGCCCTAACCCAAATATAACTGTTTCTGAAAGCGGGGGGGCGAGGAATCCTGTGTGGACCAGGATTAGTCCACATGAGGTTCCATGACCTGCATTACTGTGGCAAGGTTGAGACACCCAGCTTTGTCCATGTTGAAAATAGGCAACGGTCATGCACACTCTATGCCATGAAAACCAGTGCACATGTATATACATCACTTGTACATGTACACTCGTGTGTCCAAATACTTGTACTCTGGTGACCGAGTTGATACATGTACCTTCTGCTATCAATGCACTGGGAAAACATACTTGAAATTCATCCTTGGCTCTTTATTAATACTTCCAAATGGAAATATGAGAGATGCTGGAACTTCTGAAGCTGTACAATCTGTGCCTACCAGGACAACTTCTTGCAAGGGATAGCTTTGGACTGCCGCTTCTGTGACAACCAAGTCCATCGATGGAACAGCAAAGAGGCATTGCCCAGGCTACTGTCTGGTGCTTGCTCGCGTCCTTAATGCGTAATCTGGAGGGGAAGCCTTCGTCATATTAATTTGATCCGAGATGATCCATCATACGTAAACGCCTGGCACTGGCTGAGCTGCTCATGCTGATAAAGTGCAAACTGCGTTTCTGAAAAAGGCATTCAAATGTATTGTGGGCCCACTGATCCTCAGAAGGGTGTTTATGGGACTCTCCAAAGCACAGTATGAGAAACATGACATTTGTGTACCATTCTGCATTCGAATTTACACTAGCAAATTAATCAGTGCCTCACAGATGTTCCAGTTAATTCTTAACGAATAAAGACTAAGCCCCTTCCCAATCCTCAATGTAAAAAAGTACAAATTGATGAATTATACTACTCGAAGTAGATCTATCGAAACTACCGACAGGGAAATTGACAGAGCTGTTTCTTGTAATGCGCACTGCACACTACTTTGTTGCAGGGCCTGGAAGAAAAATAAAGTACCTATCTCACAAGGAAGTTTTTTAGGGGTGTGCAAACCAATTCCCAGACAAAGAGACGGCCTCTCACTAAAGATAGCAGATTATCCTTATCCCAAAGCATTCCATCGGGTAAACTCTTAAGATGTCGCATACATGCCTTGCCAAATTTCTGACATGATTACTGACGAGTGGACATTTTTCAGGGAATAAATTCCTCCCCTCTCTTGACTTGGATATCTTTTGCTCGTCGGAATCAAGTTTGAATTGCTACTACACTTGTCTCATCATCTCGCAGCTAAAGGCCAACAATAACGTAGCTTAGGAGGCACAAGCTTCCCCCGGCTGTTATTGCTCTTCCTGGGTCATTTCCCCGTCTCCAGCTACATTTGAGTCGTCCGGCTCCTTTCTTGCGTTTCAAGATTTGCAACATCTGTGAAAGTTTAGGCCAGACCTTGGACGCCTTGATTAGCATCCCATACACACAGTGCCAAGCTGCGAATTCTCCTCTCTGATGATGATTCTCTGGATGACATCATCGTCTATCAATGCAGCACCAAAAGGACAGTGACCCTGCCAATGGGCAGCCAAGCATGGGCTAACAAATGAACATCGCCAGGGCTGATGTATGGGCTGCTGGCCAGTTCCCCTGCTACTTTCCCGGGGTCCCACCGAGGATGTGGGCTAATATACAGCCACATATGCACATACATTACCGGGAGGTACACATGTCGTTTGGCTAATAGTCTTAATAGGCTGCGGCTGAGGAAGAGTGCAGGTTGGGTTCAAGCAATTGGAACATTTCAGCCGGCCAGAGCGGCTACTTAGGGACAGGAAAAAATAAGGCTGCAGTTTGGGGACAGATTTGAGAGTCCTAAAACCAATGGTTGAACAGGAACAGCATACTGGGCAATTGCCAAGTCATCACCACAATACAAACGCATGGCAGCCAAAATATACAAGTATTGTTGGAATTCTAGTTGTTATATTTACTTGAATTTTATTTCTACCTGTTACTGCATTTTGATAAGAAAGGAAAACAAAAGACCCACTAAGGAAATTGATTTTTTAAAAAAATGAAAATGTGCAAAATAAACAAGCAAAAAAAAAGATATTACGGTCAGTCTTTTATGGTTGATCCATTGGGATTTATCTGCTCTATGAGCACAAAAAGGTTTCTGTTCAGAAAGAACAAACTGGTTCTTGTCAAAGAACAATTCATAATATACTTGATGGCAGTCCCATGGTTTTTTTTTTTTTTTTTTACCCAACCACGGATTTCACGGAAAATTATGCAAATTTCTGCCAGAGGAAAAGGACCCAAGATATGTATCAAATCAATGCACAATTTACTACGGAGGTCATTTACCAGAATCCCTGTGCAATGTACGTTTTCAAGGTTTTTTTTACAAAGTGACTGAGCCTCCACACTTCCACACTTAACCTCCCCATCAGTGCAACGCCAAATAATTTATCGAGTCCAGATTTGAGTTTTTCTCAGGTTTCCAGGTTGTCATTAGGGAGCGTGTTGCATTACACCACAGACTTAGCAGAGGAAGACTAAAAGCTACATCATGATTACCTGCATTTGCAATTCCGACACTTTCATTTCTAGGATGAAAAGCCAGACGCGCTTTCTTTCTGATTTTTTTTTTTTCCTGTCTGGGAGAAAAATCATCTCGAAGAGGATTCCATAATCTATGACTTGCAGCTGTTGGGTAAATGAACTTTTGAAGGGCTTCTATTTTCACATAAAGAGGTCATTGGTTTCGTACCAATTCATGCATTAAACCTCCGATGGTGAGTGTCATATTTTTCCTATCACACGACCAGCCCTTTCATATTTTCGAATGTGATGGGATTTGAAGTGCTAATCAGATTCATTCACGGTGTTAATGCAGGGGTCGATCCTGAGGGACCAAACAAAGCGCATGATTACAGTAACGCATGGTACTGGGTCTTCCTGTCGCCCCAAAGTTTATCGCACAAGCCCTGAACCTACTCCAAAAACCTACTTCAAAGAGAATCAATTCACAGAGTTTGAACTTTTAATGCATGGGCGCTACTTTACAGGGAATGAAAATGCCTTTATGTAACTTACTGACAAGACAATGCTTTCATATTTTTAAGCAAAAACAGCAAAGCATTACAAACAGTACTCAAAAAAATCCCACACTTGGCCCAGGAGATAAAGCAAGGAACCAACTCAAGTATGAAAACCGACACAAAGCAAAATCCACCTCTGACAAGTTTCCTTCAAAGAACAACATTTTCAATTGCAGCCCTCCCTCCCCATTTGTTGCTACTCCCTCTGATTCTGGGCAATGCGCATTTTGCCTTTACTTTCTATTCAATCATACGACTCTCTCCTCCCACCACAAATGACTTGCACCTGACCGAAAGAACGCTCAGATACCATACATAAAAAGCTTAGGGCGACAGAGTTTCTTTGGACGCAGCCAGCGAAGACTCCAGTGTAAACAAGGGGATGATGTCATGGCCACTGACCAATCAACAATGCCCGTACATGTGTATCATCTCCGAGATAAATGGCAAGGAAGCTCCACTTGGGAGCCTGGCTGTTAACGATTCACACCAATCGTAGAGTATCACTTCAAACTTGTACGTGTTCATTCAGAATTGTAACATCCTGGTGATCACGCCAGTAGCAGAAAAGCTGAAAGGTTTCGCATTTCTATTCCCCACAAAGACTCTCGAATAGCCTATCAACAAAAATACTTTGGAACAGACAACTACGGTCAGGGGAAAACTATTTTTAATTTGCGTGGGACTGTCACTATCGTACAAGCAACTGCTTTCATTTTGAACAGTGTACTAATCTGGTGTCGAAATCAGACACACTTTAAATACTGCATTCTTTCAAGAAAATAAAAAAAACAGTTTTCTGTACACATGTACAAGTATAAAGTTTACTTTCACATACTTTTTAATACATGTTTATAAACCACAAGGGTTGTATTCATAGATTTTATTCAGTTAAAAATGAAATTTCCTCGAGTCAACATGATTTACATTGTAAACCAATAACTTTTGGGGGAAAGAAAATGAGAATGTGTCTTACCTTGGGTGGTGACCTTTTAGGAAAAGCAACCTTGGGGTCAATCTGAAGCAGCAACAAGGAGGGAAAAACAAAACAAAACAAAAAACAAAAGCATGAGATTAGATAAATAAATCAACCAGCCGTTTTCACCCAGCAACAATACCTTGGGCGCCAAAGAGAAGGAAATGTCACATCCAATGAAAAACAGAGCCGATGGGAAAAAACCATTCAGTCCCAATACCTCGACCTTGTTTGACCAGGCCCAGTTCCCATGCAGACAGACAGTGTCTGCCCCTATAGAAATACTATGCTTACAAGCACTGGCCACCATTCACTTGGGGGGCATGGAAGTACACTCTTTGATCAAACAGTTCAAATCAAATCCTAGAAGCCGGCAAGTGTGCACACATGTCTGTGCGCGGATAGAACAACAGAAGGCTTCAAATTTACTGTTTGTGACACAAACTATGTGCGACTTGAAAAACTAGATTGTGTACAACTGTATGAAAAACCATATGTACATGTACATTGTATATATACCGGGATCAAGTGGTTTAACTATTGGATGGCCCATTGAAATATCATCTTTCTTTTTAGAAGACATGGCTACCATCCGAAAATAAAGCTGTTATTATTTAAATTATTATAACATCCACCGGTGTACTTCTTAATTCACCCTTTTCCATTTTTTACCTCCACTTCGTATTCACTTCTGGTGGAAAATGCTCCTATTTGCGTACGATGCATGCCGTCACTGTCATAACAATTACCCACCATGTCATATGCGACACTCCGGGTAGGGGACATTCCGAGGGAACAGAGTGCAAAACCAATTTTCGAGATGTCACCCAACGGTGCCGAGGTAATTCATAGCTGGACATTCCTCATGCCATTGTAAGTGGGTGCCTTCAACTCGGGCCCATGGATCCATGTGTGGAATGGCGTGGAGCATGGAATGGAGGCATTATGTGCTCAGCATAAAGGGACGGTTGCCTTCAGGGGGAGTTTCGGACAGCCCGTGCCAGGACATGGGCGGGCAGTTCGAGGATGCAAGGATGGTATAAATGCCTCCAAAAAGATTTTAAAAAACCCTGATCAAATTTACAACAAAACTGGCTGTGGCGAGTCAACGACCTTCCCACGGCAAAACACGGTGGCAATTTCACGACTGGAATAGTCTGATTCCTCCAGCCTGGTGATTGCTATTCTGTTACAAGTCCACAGCACCAGTAAGGTGACCATACAATTAAGAGTGTGAGTGTGCATATATATGCAAATACCATTTTTATAGCTGTCGGCACTACCGATTAATCAATCTATTTGAAGCCTCGAAGTGATTATTCTAGCTCACTTCCTTTATACCAGTCTGTTCATCACATAAAAGAATCATCACACCTTTAAACGTGATCCTTTGTACATGAACAAGTACAAAGTATGGGGAAAAAAAACAAACTTTTTGTAACCATATGTTTGGTCAAGAATTTATGATTGTGTCTGAATCGACGACATGTACCGTAAGCTGTGGCTGGTTCAGGTACATACGGGCACAGGTAGTAACACAACAGAGAGGAGCTGCAGTTCCTAGCCAAAGGCTAGCACGCAACTGCCACAACCACTTTTGGGTGTTGCCTTTGTCTGACTTCAAGCAACTGGCCAGGCCGAAAAAAAAAAAATCAGTCTGGCAACACAGACGGTACGGTTAGTGGGTACTGCCACCATGTTGGTGTTAAGCAGTTATTGTTTGCATATGGCTGGCACGTAACGATCACGTCCATGTACATTTTTACCACGTGGGTATTTGCACAAATGCATCGTAGTAACTACATGCAAGTTCCTTCGTCTTGGTCATCTTCCAGTTGGGTAAAACAGCACAGGAGATTTTACCGAGGATCCTTTAAAATGTCTTTTTTCCTTACAGCTCTGTTTATTCATATTCATGCAGGAAATACTCGCAGACACCCCAACAAAGTGCCCAATAGCAGAGGTCAGGTTCCTGAAACTCAAGTACGTGTACGAGCTTGGTGCTATGTCTCTCCACCAATGTTTATGAATGACATTAAGTTGTAATCCATTTACTTCAAACAGCTACGGGAGTTCCCAGTTTCATATGCTGCTTGTCATTGTTTCCCGGTAATTTAGAAACGACTTTACTCTTTCAGTTTTGATTATCACTTATAAAAAAGTGGAAACAAAAATCAACACATTTACAATGTCTGTGAAGTTGAATGGAAGTTATTCACATGTGGGTGGTGTTGTATCTTTTCACAGAAGCAACCTGGGACCCAATATCATTTCTTGTCACGCAGTCCTATGCTATAATGTTTCACATTCATGGATTATTACTATACTGAGACCTGTGCTGAATTTTATTTCTCAACATCAAGTACGTATATGTGCACTGTTTGCTTAAATGCACATGTGTAAACTGCAGCACCTTTCAATGTTTTCTTTTCATTATCATTATTATTATTGTTATTGGCAATGTTTTATTTAACGTTGATCAATTATTGTTTCCTCATGTCATTTATTCCCTGTCTGCAAATTTGTTCCCTGTCTGGGAATTTAATTACAACCCCATTGATGTCTTCTTCGATCAGCCGACAAGAAAGGCCTTGACAGCCAAGAACGCGTTGCGCTGTTCACACCAAGTTCCATCACGACTCTTTAACAAAAATATGGGGTGACGTTCTTCCGCGACACACGGTAACTGCACTATGGGTAGTATTATCTCCAATTTCTCACAACTGGAGATCCTACAGTTCTTCAAAATGACAAGTGATGTATTCCATTCAAATTTTTATGGACTGTACAAACAACTAAGTTGAAGGGAGAATACAGACGAAATGCAACGTGTGCCCCATTTCAATGTCTCTCATTCACAACGAGTAAAGTCCACTGTGAAACAGTGGAACAAAACATTTGGCTGCAAACTGTAACACATTTGGAACTCGATTTCTTGAGAATATGAAGCAATTTCAAAAGTCTGGAACAGTACCAATTTGGAACTCTCCTGTAAACTTCGGTTACAATGCCTCAAACAACTGGGGTATTTGGTGGGAGCCATCCAGAGTCAACGAATCCACTGCTGTGCAGTAACCAACCTTGTGCAAATTCTTGCAAAAATCTGAAATCTTATGCAAAATCTGAATCCTTTCCAATCCTCCCCCAAACTAATCGTGCTATTTTGAAGACATGTACTAACTACATGTTGCTGGGGTTCCTGCCATATCATCGTCTGAATGATAATCCACACAAAAACAACAATTCTCTGAGAAAAAAAAGCATGACTATCCACTCAGACCAGTGAATTTTCTTCATATCAAATGTAGTTCCTAATGTGTTCAGATTTAATTGTCTGTATCATGATGACACGGCATGTGGTTTAAAACGAGACATTCTTGGCTATGGTGACTATTCTAATTATTTCCAAAATAAACATTTTCATGGTTGCCCTCCCGCATCCATGATTATAGGAATTCATTTTCGGATGTAAAATGTTATTCCTAATAACAGGACAATATAAAAAAAGATTTCATGTACATAAATGTATAAATGGGATAAAAATCTACGTTGTTTTTACTTTCTTTTCCATCTTTTCTTTTTTCTTCCCTCTTATTTTAAATTCTGAAATACAACACAGCTTACATATTTTTTTTCAAGGTCACTGCAATCAATAGCAACAATGACAAACAATTCTCCTGACAGTCCAACCCCATCCGCTCTACACACCGCTAATGGGATCTATGGGCTGGACTCTCGGTGTACATGTTAACTTGCATCAAGCCCTGCATCTTTGCACCCATTATCCACACCGATAAAAGATCTGCCCAGGTCGGGCACACTGCGGCCATTCTCTCCTCCCATTCACAACCCACTGAAAAACCCCTGGCCTCAACTGGCAATTCTAATTTGTCGCCGAATTACCGTGCCAAACACAGCAATACTGGCCCTGCCAAAATTAACAAATCTTTAAAGGAACAGTCCCAACTCGGATATCCAAGCATGCAGGTGAACAGAACAAGCCAACGCCAATTCCTCCTTTAAAAAGCCCCTTCAACCACACCCAATGGTTATTCCCGTCCCAGTCCAGCGAGCACGTGAAGAACGGGACAATGGGGTGTTGGTACAGGGTGACCCCCATGCTCTGCAGTTTCACTTCAAAGTCCTTCGATGTGCATACAATGCAACCGGGTACAAATAAACCATGGGAAAACACCCACCACCGACAAATGTACATGTACGTCATTGGCAAGGGGGGGGGACCATTGAGACAACACAGTAACATTCGGGTGGGTATTGTTGTGTTCTCTGCCGTGTCTGGAAATACGGTGACATGCATACACGTAGTTCAGACCAGACAGTCTTTGACTGGATCTGATAAAGGCATGGGTGTTTGTCAGAGAAACGGAAAGGGAGGACAACGGCACAATGAGGAGAGGGCTGGAGGAGAGACAAGTGGGTGCTTTGCAGCCGTGATGGGCGAGAGACAGGGGTGTGAAGAATAAAGAGGGCCGGGCCAGGGAAATTTGAGGGCCGGGCCAAGGATTTCTTCCAACAGAAATTGCCAACAAGGGAGGGGAAAATAAATACAAAAGAGGCGACCCACTGAACTTGGAAGGAAATATTCAAAACTTACACAATTCTGGGATGTGTTTGGGGCATTTGAAATAATATGCTGATTGTTGCTTTTTTCGTACCAACTACATGTACACATTGAGAAAAGGAAAAACTTGGACAATCTGCACAAAGTGCAAAAATAGCATGAAGGCCCTCCGCTCAGTTACACGGATTTGTTGAGCGCAGGTATCTGTCTACACCGATCTCATTTCTGGACCAGAATATCAAGTTTGACACTGTCAAAGAAGGTCTGGTTTCCTGAGAGCACAACACGGTGCACAGGTCAGAGTTTGAGTGGACAATTCAGAATCTGTGTGGACTCAATGTACTGAAAGCTGGACAGAACTGCAGGAGATTACGGTGCCCCAAACTGGTCAAACATCTAACAGGATTTATCTTTTAACAAAATAACAAACAACATTTTTAGGAGACACCTAGATGCTTCTTCAGCCAGAGCTATGGCAGGCATGGCACAAAGTCCACCCACGAGGCAAGGCTGGATAAGAATGGACTACTTGGATTGTGGGTCTGTTTACACTGCAATTTGGGAGCCTATCAAGCTCCTATAGTTTCATGGTAAGGTGTGTCCAACCAGGTGCACACTTTTTAAGTAGGGCAGGTTTTGACCAAAATGGTGGCCAGAGAGTTAACAGGAACAAGTTATCCAAATGCAAAAACGTTCAAAGCCTACCTTTTTACTGTCTACTTCGTGGCGCTCTGTTTTAAGCACTTTCTCTACGCACTTGGGATCCCCAAAAGTCACGAATCCAAAGCCCCTGGAGAGGCAAACAAAAACATGTGAATCACACCAGTTGTCGAAACCCATTGCCCTGCTGTGCCTAACTAGACACTAAATCCTGCCCCCCCCGATACAACACTGAGATTCGACAGACAAATGGCACACTACATGTACTATTTATAACAACCAACATGAACGTTACAAACTTACACACAATAATGTGCAACAAGGGTTTAACGGGCAATTCAGTTACTTCACCATGATTTCATGTCACATTAACCACAATCTACTACGCGGTGAATTCCATCAACCCAAATCCCTAGGTATTCTTATATTATAGGGATCTGTCCCCCCCTCCCAAAAAGAAGAAAAAGTGAAACACTGTGTATAAACCAGGCTTACATGACCGTGCAATAAGTAAACAGAGTCCATTTCACTTATGGAATTGCACTTGACTACAATGAGATACATGTGCCTATCTGATGCTGACTGTAACTCCTTGCGGCAGCAGCACCAACTCTGACCACGGTTCAACCAATGGCCAATTCAGGGAAGAGTCACAGTGATTTCAAGCTTTTGACATAGCATGCAATGCATCGTGTACCAAGGCCAAATGATTTGGTTCGTCAGTGAAAAGTGCAAGTTCGAAGCTAATGCACCAGGCCTATGCCAATTATTTGGATATTTGGTGATCCAATTAATCAAGGAAATTTTCAAAAGGCGCCGATTCAACCATGTCTCCAGGTTTTACGAGTAAACTTCATGACAAATAAATACATATGGCCAAAAATAACTTTTCCTTCAAGTGTTTCCCCTTTTTAACTTTTCATAAAGCATGTATAGAAAGTCTTCTGTTTTTGTGGGAATTTGGTACATGCATCCAAATATTTAATATTTTATCGATCGGCAAGTTGAATAGTCAAATAATTCAATTATTCAAATCATCTCACCCTCAAAATTCACTCCATGGAATTCACTTCATTTGTAGGCTTTTACTGAGGTTTACATCCTTAACTTATTTCTCCATCCCACCAATCCCCTAGAAATTTGGAGTCCATTCCAAACCGACTCATGACTTCCCAAGAGAGTCAAAGTCGATTTCAAAATGTTGGAGTCATCACCGAAGCCTAATGTCAATTCAGGGGCACTCAGGTTCATGCACAGGCAATGCCATTTGGGCTTAAGATGCAATCGCCAACCCATCAGAGCGCAGGAAATCCATGTGGTACACTTTGAATAAATCAAAGTAGAGTTGGTAACCACTTCAACATTGTGAAGCGTTAATTAACGACAGCAGCCACTAAACACCAGGCTCAGGCATGGCCAAAAATGTACCTGTCGGTACAAATTACATTGTCTGTCCTTGAAAAAATCCTGCACAGTGTACCACAGTGGCCCAATCTGACATTGGGTGTTCCAAACCATCAAAATTGAGAAGAAAAACATAATCAGCTCACAGACAAACCAAGGAGTCTTTATATACACTGATGCATCCCTTTGGATAAAACCATATTAGTATGTAATATACATGTAGGGAATGGTTACTGATATCAAAACAGCAAGCGTAATCGGTACATAATACTTTTACACCTGACCCGCATCCCAAAAAACACCTCAGGGATTCTGTTTTGCGAGATAAAGAAGGAGACAAACACTCAGAGATACGGATGTCACTTGGAGATTATATTTTTCTCCCTCTGTTTTTTTTTTTTTATGTTTCCTCACCGTGACTTTTTTGAGTTAGGATCCCGCATGATAACGCACTCCTTGATCTCTCCATACTTGCGAAAGTATTCCCTTAGGCTGTCTGGAAGATTCAAAGACAAAAAACAAGCAGGATTCACGTTACTCTGGGTCAAACAAGTTTACAGTTAACATCATAAACAAACCCACATGAGAATTACACAGCAGAGAGAATGGTAGAAAGTACTAAGACAAAACCAGGATTTTGTGAGAGAATTTCTCTGTATTTGTAAAGGAAAGTATTCAGGTAGATGTACGTTTGTAACATTTAGTGGAAAATACCATTGACATGAGAGATGACACAAGACACTGAACAAAAATTATACATTAAATCGTTTATCACAGTTCTGTGATTCAGTCTTACTAGCGAGGCTTAAAACCAAATCAACTAATCCTATATTTATATCTGGCTTGAACCTTCTACTTTCTAATTAAATCGTGAAATTGATGCATTCATATTATTTTTTATTGCCAGGATTAGCCTCGCGACAATGGTCGACGTCTGCCCAAAGGGCTTGGAGGGTATTATACACCAGATGGCACTACGGTAGACCCTGGCGCCAACATCCATCCACCAAGTCCATAGGAATCAACCCAGCAAGGAAAAAAATGTATTAAGTCATGTATTCTTAGGGTTCTTATTTCTTCCCCTTTTTTTCCTTTTTTTTTCTTTTCCTCAACCTCGATGAAAAGGGCGAACGACCATGACACGTTTGCTGCTTGTTTGATGTGTACGGCCACATCAACTGAAATTCATCCCTTTAAAGGTACAGTCCATCATTTGCAGTTATCCGAAGAGTAAATAAAACGATTATTGTTGACAAGCGCACTTGGTTTAGAGATGGTTATGGGACTAAACTGCCCGTGAAATTGTTGCCTTTGGTGTGCTTTCATTTTCAGGAAAACAAGACCACTTCCAATGATGCGTCTAAAGAATTCCTTTTTGGAAAATTGTCATTAAAAACGAGGGCAAGTACTGGCAACAAACACACACACACATGGTTACTATAATTTGTCGGTTCAGTGTGCAATATCGCGCAGCTGCACTTGAACAAACTTGAGAATGTGGTCTCAGATGCTGCATTCAGGCAAAATTTATTCAAAACATGACTCAGCAACTTTTCATCTGAAATCAAATCCTGGAAAATAGTTTTTCTCGGACTGTATGGTGGTATTTGCTAGGCTGAAACTTCACTGGGATCATTAGGCCACTTAAAAAAGAAATTGTTTCGCATCAGTTGTATTTGAAACAAGTGAGGAGGGAGGATTTTTTTTTTTTTGGTATGCATGCTGATCTGGACTCCCGCAAGAATAAAAGCGCCATGTTCACTTCAGACTGACAGACTCGTGCACTGAAGTGCACATGACATTGTGTGTATGTACTCAGGTCACATGTTTGCGTGCAAGAGGTTGTGTGGGCACTGAGGGAACTATGGGGGACAGCTAAGGACATCGGAAAAGACAACTTTTAAAGAACAACAAATCATGCGACAAGGCGTTTTGAGGCAGGCGCTGATGCTAAACTAATTAGTTTTTTATGTGGCCTTATTACGCACCATTCTTCATATTTTTGTTGCCTCAAAAGGAAAATATTGCACACATGACGGACTGTACCTTTAAAATAACAGTTGTGGACTCGTGAGGACAGGGAATTGTGGAGAAGATTGTGACACAAAGGAGCTTCAATTTTGGCAAACTGATCCCTCCGTCTGCATGAATGTATCTCAATATGAAATCTGTAAGCCACCCTTCTCTTTGCCTTCTCTTTGCAGTCACTTGTACCCCCCGTGTGTTCTTTCAATTACGATTTGCCTGGAAAGGGAAGACCTTATGAATTACTTATGAAGCCAAACTGCGAGTGTCTCACCGGTTCTTCTTTTTTTTCTCTCTCTGTCTTCTCTTTTTATTCTCTACAAATAACCTCAATGGGATTATGCAAACCCGAGCTGGAAGAGCAACTGTCATAAATCAGGCTGCGCGACGGCTGAAATGTTCTTCAGCTAGCATGTCTCTAGGACCAAAAACCAGGCAAGTGCTTCAGAATGACGCCTTACTTGTAAATCAGTTTACTGCATTACACACCTTCTGTAAAAATGCCGTATAATTTACTGACTTACTTAATGCATGGTGTACAAACACGAACAGCCAACATGAATTTTATCTCTCTGAAAAATGTGAAAGACTACCTGCAGACCTCTTTTTGTTTTTAACGCTCTATATAAATAATGTAGACATGTGGTAACGAATCTACGACTAGCTCCTTGTTAATGAGGCTTTCTATATGTGTTCCATCTTTTCAGGTCAATTTTTTCTTATTAACAGATAATTTATTCAATTACTCCAAAGTTTAAACTGGCCTTGCAGCTTTGGTAGAAATTTACGATTTGGGGTTTTTTCCATACTGAAGGTGTGACAACATCTAGCAAATAAAATGCAAATTCATCTTCAAGGAATTTCTTCAAGTGACCTTTGATACTTCCCGCCTTGCTCAAATATCAGAAAACTGGCAGCAAGGAGGACTTGCTACGTGATCTCACAAGCCCAAATGACAC
This sequence comes from Acanthaster planci, assembly GCF_001949145.1. The sequence continues at coordinate 360,223 of NW_019091527.1, forward strand.
TGTTCGAACAGTGCTTATGCACAAGCAGATGCACTCAATAGTCTCAGCTACACATGTCAATGTGCACTGCCCTTTGCTAACAACGCAGGTGCACACTTGGGGCCAGTGCACAGCCCCACTGGCAATGCAACGCCTTGCTATCCAAGGACCAAGGGACAAACAAAAGGGGATCAAGGCCATGATAATGCTGTTTTTTAAGCCAGGTAGTCATGTGTGTGCTTAGACATGTGGGTGCAAACACTGGGGAAGAAACAGCAATGTGCAGTGCATGGCCCCTACCAGATTGACCATGGACATTAATACACCAGTTTAACCATGAAGGTTGAAGTGCAAATTTGACAAGGGGGAAACTAAACGGAGCCAAGGCGACCGATGGCGTGTAAAGGAATAAAAATGTGGAGAAAGGAGGTCACCTTCGATAGTAACTTCAATATGTCTCATGGCTTTGTGTCGGACTGGCTTGACATGAATACGTTACTTAACTCACAACTTGTAATGTGTTGGTATAGGACTTCCTCCCATAAAGCCATTGCAGTAATTAAAATCAGTGACCTGAATGATATGTCTGCTGGCACACGTAACCGTGCAGGAGTTTTTCCCCTCGTCAGTGTCTCTCAGGTTTTTTTTTTTCCGATCAAGGTTGTGCATGCATCGATATACGGCGGAGCCAAGTGGCCGGTATTGTGAGAAGAATTGCAATATCGTGCCCAACCGCCTGGCCTGGCCAGAGTCGCCTCGGGCTAAGGCAGGGAGAAATGTAGGACAGCCGTGGGCGCCGGCACAGCCTGCACCTTGCGCCAGTAGGGCTGGCACCTTGTCCTATCCTGCTTGACATTCAAACGTGTTACAGGCATCCTTGTCATGTAAATGCAGAAACCATCTCACTCTTTCTACATGAGCGTGGATTGTGGATGTGCGTGTCCGCACTCCTCTTGTCAAATGCCATCAGTCCCCAACCTAAATCCTTGCGTGCAACAGCATAGCAATATTCATTCCGCTTCATATTTGCCATCTTTGTGTCATAACAACTTCACAGATGAAACACCGCGTGAAACACCGATGATCACAGCAAAGTCCTCCAGGACAGTCTGCAGTTTCCTCTCATGTGGACATTCCATTTGTGGGCGAACGTGTTCTCGGTCATCCGAATATGTGTATAAATGGTCGATTTGTCGGTTTGTTATCTCCCACAAAAGATCAAATGAAGTAGTCAGGGCAATTCAATTCACACGTACATGTCCAGTATTTTGGGCTCCACTTGTGTTGACAATCCTCGTGCCTCCTGATGGCTGCATGGACATGCTGACCACAACGGTCACATTTTGTTGTTAAGTTTACATTTTCGGTTGTCCAGCATGCATGTAAACTTTGAACTTACATGTTCAATCTATAAATCCTCTGGCACTGGCAGCTGACCTATGACCTTTCCCTATATTTAGGGGTTCACGTTCATCTCATGTTTTGTGGCTGAATTAACATGATTAATGTGGTTACTGAATCGATTTACTTCATGGCAAAATAACAACTGTAACAAAAATATCTAGAGGACACAGATGTTTCTTCATAACATGTGGAAAACTACAATATCTGGAAATGTGGAAAAAAAACTCACCTGTCTCTGTCTGCCAACTCAGCCCTCCTATAAACATTTTCCTGTCAGACAAAAAAATACACCAAAGAGAAATTGAGGTGTAAACACTGTAAAGGAACCTCTTCATGTATATCCAAGGTCGACAGAAAAATATCACACGAGAAAAAAAAACTGGCGAGGCAATATAACAACGCTGGCTGACCCGTACAATCATGTACAACACGCACATAAGAACCTGTCCATGGGATTTGCGTGATGAAAGATCCCGTTCCATTGTGCTGCTCACACACGAGGAAGGATGCAGTACATGCCCTGCATGCACCGCAGCACAGCTGATCGCCCCACTAGACATCGCGAGCATTTTCCCCCACCGAATTGAAGCCCCGAAAACACCCCTCTCCGGGCACTCTTACTCACCCAGGATCGTTGGCCACCTCCGTCCCGTGTACGGTGGAATTCTGGTTGTTTCCTGCGTCCATATTTTTTTGGTGTTTTTAAATTATATCTTAAAATCTACGCTACTAAAAACTGAACTAACAGGTAATGTTGATGACTACAGTATAGTGAAATGTGTGTGGTAATACACACGCGCTGGCTATGCTATAGCTGCGGATAATACACGACGGTACGGTGTGGTAAATGTCCGTGTGTGCGGTTTTACGCTAGGCCACTATAGTAATAATACACACACAACCTGTACACCGCGCCAATATCACAACTCTACACGTGGGGCAATGGGCCCATGCACATACGACACACACCACGCGCGCTATGTGCACAACGGCATGGCCCAGCATGGGTGGCGCTATAACCGCTTTGTCAACACCAACCTGAATGAATGACCAGTGACTGACAGCCGTATCGGCGATTTGATTGGCCGTCCCTTCCCCTCCAGTCCTAGCCGGTCACTCAGCGGTCACTGCCGTGACCCCCCGATGACGTATGCCAGTGTTGATATTAAATTATGCATATCGGACACACCTTTATTTTTTGTTCGTGTTATCCTGTTCTTAAAATACATTTCCTCTTGAAGCGTTGTTAGGTAATTGTTTGGTTTTTTTTATACTGCCAGAGTCAGTCACGTCACCCCAGTGGTATTGTTTGATCAGTGATTTTTTTCCCTGCCTGTGTTTATCGGTTAAACTTTGCATAGCTCAATTATGTCAAAGATGTACTACCCTTTTTTCTTTTGGGTTAAGTAATTGGTATGTCTTTCGTGAACGTTTTGACGTTTCTAATAGCATTGTCATTGTGCGCTTTTCCACAATTATACTACATAATTTAATTCAAGGGCTGATCCGCGGGCGCAATGGCGTCCGAACCCCCCCCAAAAAAGAGGAATCGTCCTTGATTATATTTATGTCAAAACTACCAGGAATCTTTCCTTTCCAGGTCATCAATACAGATCAAATCGAATAAATACTTGTTTCAGCTTGTTTTATCGTTGGGTTTGATGATTCTTTACAATACTAACAATATATTTTCCGGTAAACTATAAAGAAAAGCCCCCCGAATAATTGTTGTTTTCGGGGCCTTAACAAACATAAATAGCTGCCGAATGGGATATTCCCTGCCTTTTTCGGGCAAAGTTTGTAGTTTTGTGTTTGTTTCAGATTGCTTTGATTCGATCCCTTAACTGGAACCTTCAACTCGGATGGATCAATCCGCGTTTATAATGACAACTAATTTTAGTGAATAAATTAATAATGAAAATCTATACATTAGCGAGCAAAATTCAACTACCGCCCCCCCCCCCGGAAAAGAGGAAAAACCAGTAGATCCGGAAGCGCTATGTAGACCTACTGGCCTTCCAATTATTTTAAGTTTTTAAGAGGGCAAATTAATGACTTTACTAATACTTCGTGTTTTGTTTTTTCCTCGACCTGGCTAATTGTACCACCAGAAATGCAGGAACCAAATCTTCCACACTGTTTTCGAGTTCCGTTCTTCACAGGACTCAATCGGTCAATTCATTAGCCATCGATTGGATTAACCTCGGGTCTTTGAACACAGTTCAGATTATTGATCGGTCAATGGGAAAACCAGTCTGCAAATCACACTTCCCTTGTTGACAATCGAACCCATAGCCTTTTGCTTAATAGCACAAATAGGACCACGATAAGATTTTCTCCCTCCGTACGTCTGTAATTGTGCGTTGTGTTTCCAGAGTAATGTTAATTTCACTTTCATTTATACCGTGGTGTACTATACCCAAATGCGATGTTAACAGATTATTGTCGCGGCGACGCGACGCCCTCTCACCTACTGCCATCAACATTTTATTTTGTCATCCTCGAATACATCCCTTTCTGATAACTTTTATCAACTTTCTTTGTAAATCAATCTTTAAATGGACTTTGTGAACTTTCTTCCCTTCCGCAAACCGATGTAGGCTTTCCCCTTGACACTGGTTGGTGTGGGGAATCTATCTGTTCGTGTGACGTGTCAGGCATAACGCCTGTAGGCCTGTATTATTTCGCAAGGTAAAAAGAAACGTCTCTTGGCGCAAGCTTACTTGTTGCCAACAGGAACGCCAAGGATGGTCTTCGAACGGCAGCGAACATCTCGTTCAACTGGACCTCGATGCATGCCATCTTTCCTGAGGCCCACATGAACATAACCGAAAATTGTGGATCAATCCAGCTGGATATCTCCAACAATTAAAGCGAACAAGTTGCTCCATTGCAAAGTTCATCTCCGAAATGGAGCATGGCCGACGCACCTATGGTTGCAATTACGAGAACGCTTCGGGGGCAACGTCCAGCCAGGACCCAGGCGAGGGGGCAAAGACCTGCCATCCACCCGGGGAACCATCCCCGGCTGATCCGCCGGCGAGAACATTAATGATTCCTGCCGATGAAGGAGGGTCAAAATTAATCAGGAATGACGTCTGCTGAACCGTTGACAGCTTAGTCATAGCGGTTCGAATTGGCGTTATTGCACTCCTAGTACGCATGAACTATTGTTAAAATCGTGCACCGGCTTACCCAACGAAAACACTGTCTCCACGGTATACGGGCAGATTGAGATTGGCGTGTCATTTTTCAATTCCCCGTGAAATTTTTTAACATATCCGGCTAAGTATACTGTTGAGATACTGGAAGTGTTGCTGGAGTCACGTCGTCTATCTCCAAATTGACGAGTATTTCACAAGAACCCAGTGTATCAGATATTGCAGAGGTGCACGACAATTGCCGAAGGCTAGGCACGACGATCGAGCATGCTTAAGTTTAATTAAACCCGTCCAAACTGTGCCATATTTACGCTATTTCATTCGTGAATTCTTGATTCAAATCTTGTATTATGCTATGAAACATCAGTCGCCCTTACCTTTATAGTAACCACACTTGAGAGATGTTTTCGAAGTCCCTCTTCAACTTAGTGGGGTATGTCTGGTCGACAAACCCGCCCCAGTATGACGGCGCCTCCATCGCATATTTACAATCGACACAAGAAAGACTTGGATTGTAAAAACATTAACCAGAGAATGGGAAGTACAATTTTCTACATTGGACCAATTATCCGCCCGAATCACTAAACCACGTGAAACAAACCTAACTGGGTGTTGACGTTACACCAGCTAAGATGACTCGAGAAGAAAGTCTGTTTTACGCGTTTTGCCTTGTATAGACCGCAAAGACAGCGCCATCATATAGGTCCTCGGTAAGGTCATCGGGAAGAAACGAGGACACTGTCTGAGCATGCTCAAAAACCTATCTGCAATTCCTGAAATTGTGTAGGTTCTTACCTCCCCCGGTACGATAAAACTTAAGCAAACTCGTTTCACCCAGTTTAAGTTACCACCACTTCCAGCGGTTGTGAGGTACGGGGCAACGAAGATCGCTTAAGGTCAGAGTTGGAAATCAGAGAGCTGTGTCTTTAATTACCACTGAACCGAGGGAGCTAAGAAAAACACGCAGGGGCATGAAATGAACATGCATGTAGACACCACTGCAGAGCCAGTGTGACTAGCAAATCCTTTAAGGGCGGTCAAACCGACAGTCATTTCCAAGTGCAAACAAAACATCCACGTCTTTATTATACGCCACCCTGCCGACCCGACGGCTGCAACGGGTCGGTCCCCCTAGTCTTAAATATTCAAGCCATAGACATACAACCACCATAAATAAGAAAGGGGAGAGTAAGGAATTGACTGAGTCCCCTCCCCGTCCCCATCTCTTGTCCTCTGTTTTTTTCTCTCCCCTCTTCTTCTTTTTTTCCGCCTCGCGAAACCCCAAGAGGACAAGAAAAATATTCATCCGGCTCTCCCGGGCCGCCCCGGAGGACAGTGAGCGGCGCTCTGGCCCCAGGCTGGCCGAGTCGCAGTGGCGACGAAATCGGAAAAGGGTTTTCGTCGGTATGGGTCTAGGCTACTTGCTGATGGTCGGGGAGGGGAGACAGAGATCAAGCTCGTTTGGAGTTTTGTCGCCATGGTCAGCCAACTCGGGCCAAACATGTTACACGTATATATTCTCACTTCGAAGAGGACAGAATGCACGTCAATGTAATAACATTGTGAACCTTTGCGAACCTCAAGAAAACGAGACGATCCCGTCTGGGAACGGAGCCTGTTTCCAGAAATCCTCGGTCTAAGAATTTCCCCCAAGTAATCCTTAACCTGTATCAATACCCTGTATGGTACTTTTTTTTTAGTTTTGTCATAAAGCTGGTTACTGAACAGCACAAGGCTATTTTATTAAGTGTTTTCGAGGTGATGCGGGTTCCGTGGGTGGGGCTGTACCAGGGTCAGACTGTCTTATTCCGATCAACACGAAAACCGGCACCTACTTTAAACGAAGCCATTCACCTCATCCATGAAACCCACCTTCAGGGGTTGTAATTACTGTCACTAACACCGTCAATGTGGATACATGTTATTACCAATACTTATCAAAGAAGGTATCGTTTTGTAATTACTATAGGACAGACAATCAAACGATCGTCATGGCTTTTGTCGAAGTGAACGCATGTATCGCCAATGCCACTACTTAGCGCCGTCGACATTGACACCATTAGAAGCTGCATGGGCCCACTTCGAACGATCCGTTTTCGTCCAACCTGACCAGGCCTACTTAATGACGAGAATAGCCCTATGGTGACGACAGCGACGGTAACAAAAAGACAATGCTACAAGTGAAAGCCAAGATGATGGCCAAGATAACGAAAGGGCAAAATGACGGCGACGAAGGCATAATGTGATGATGAAAATCATGTTGATGGTGGGAATGGTTCAGTTTGGTGGTTGGCTGCGAGTAGCGCTATACTGCTGCTGCAGCTCCTAATAACGATAAATCACGATGGCAAGGACGACAAACGACGATGACAATCACGACGGCAAACGTTCCATATCACAGTGCACGTGGAAGGGGTTGCCCCAACACAATCAGACATTTTTTAAAGAAGCACCCAAGATCATTGACACATCGCCACCTCGTCTGCCAGGCGAGACGCAATAGAGACGGAGGCCGGATAGGAGAGGACACCATAGTGACGCTGACCACTCTATGTCCGTCATCTTAACGATCAGCCACATCCATTTACCACACCGATCAACAGTCGAGTCCAGTGCCGGTGAGGAGACGAAAGGGGGGGGGGGGAATAAAGCGAGCTTTGCAGCGATGATGACACCACGATTCATCTTCATTACAGGAACGTTTTCAGCAGGATTAAACTTAAAGGGGCATGCATGCACGAACCGTGCAACCCTAAGTCGAAATCAGATTTGGCTCGCTTCAAGTGTGCATGCAGAAATTGAGTGGGGTTGAACAGTTCCCTTCTATTTAACATCCCACCTATTTGTTTTCTCTCTGTTTTCTTCACCATGAATATTCTCCGAGTTCCGGGTGTGCACATGTCGTTTGAATTGTTGTCGGACAATTTTAAGACATTTCCACAATACCAGCTCCCAAAACACATTTCCGATAAAAATTCTAACTGAAGTCAAAAGTTATCTCCTAAAACGTCGCCTCCTAATATCTCCAGCCTTACCTTGGGACTGATAACACAAGTGGGAGATCATCAATGTTTGAAGGGTGATAAAATCAAGTGCATCCATCCAGATGTTCCTCAGGAGAACTGAAACAATGCAAGGCAAAAACTGTTGCTTGGCCAGTAAACAATTGCATGAAACTCTTTCGAGTAGTCTGTAAACATGTTTATACGCTAAACGTGTTTAAACTTGGATGATTGGCGTTCAGCCATTGGACATTGGTGTTTAGCAAGTGGACACAAAATGTTCAGCAGCTAAACATGTTTCAAAGTGATAGCAAGATCAAACCTTATTCATTGGGAAGCCATTTTCGATCTTGTTCCCTCTATCATATTCACTGTAGTTTGTTAAATGGGGTAGTGCCAGACTGCTTTGGGATCGAAGCCTCACTTTCACTTTTGGTGTTAAACGTGGCTGAAAACTTTAGATACATGTACAATAAGTCACAATTTTGAATCTCAAATTAACTTTCATTTCTTTGCTGTTATTTCTTCTCTCACGTTCCCAAAAAGAAAAGTAACCGCACTTTCGATGTAAGTTGGCTGACATACGAATACAGTCCATTGCTCAGCCCAGTTTCAGAGTGTAGTGGGCGAGTTGTCTGCGTTGACATTAAGCTTAGCCTCGACCCAGAAAACGGAGTTCTGCAACAACTAGTGCGGAAAGAGAAAAGGTTTAGCAGCCCAGATGACCCACGTCAGTACAAGGAGAACCGCAGAGACATTTTATTTAATTGTCGTTGAATGCATAATTTAACGACACTTTGTGGCACAAGGGAACGCGTTTGATAATTTTTCGTTTTGTTCAAATTGTCAGCTGATGATTAGGTTAATGATTTGAAACGTCAAATGACAGTTCAGAGTTAATTAGACTCAAATTCTGTTTGGCATCGCGAGTAGCTCCCAACAATGTGTAAAACGTAGATTTGAGGAATGTTGGTCTAAAATAGAACGTCACGCCCACGTGACCGTAAGAACTTCGCTTACACTATCCCAGTTGCGATGCGCAAAGTGAATGGACAAACCGCTAGCCTCGCGTTCAAAATGACGTAGGTCTTAATGGTTGATAAGACATACATAGTTAAGGGGCATTCTCAGCGTACAGCGAAGTCGAGTGAATTATCTCGAAATTATCAACTGAAAGCAAAGTACAACGACACTGCCTGATGAACGCATGGGCATGCATTAAAGATTCTTCTCCCAAAATTAAATTGATGACCTAGATGCGGGGGAGCAGAGTTTACTGGCCACTGTGAAACAGATGGGCAGTGTAAATGTAACAGGCATCGCCCGGGCTGATTAGGAGGGATTGCCGGCTGGTAGCTTCGCCAAACCTTTGGCACGAATTTGTCGTCCGCGGACTTTGATTCTGCAATTTTAAGAGTTGTCCGCTGACTGATGATGAACTGTAGGCCTGCCTAAACACACCGCGGGCCTCTTTTCCCCCACTCAGAAACGATTTTGTTCCTACCAGACACTCAAGAAATGGAGAGGCCCCGCAAACTAATTAGCTGGCAGGGGTCGAGGGAATTTATCAACGCGTAACTGCTGTTCGATGGGGTGTTCAGAATTCCTGTGGCAAATACTGTGCGATTTTTAAATGCATATTTCAAGGATTTGGTCAATTTATCAAATTACAAAGGGTGGTGATATACAGCACGTGTGTGCGACTGTTGAGGGACGCATCGACAGATGATTTGCGAGACTGCAACTGTGTACAACCAAAAAGCTGCCTTCGACCGAGTCGAACTGGGTCATCATGTAAAACATGACGGATATGCGCTTTGAGTTTTGCAGCGTGGGCGTTTCACAATAGTGCGCCTCCAAGAGTCTGCAACGCTTTGACCAATCACAATCCGCGAAAACTGTAGACCCAATGGAAATGGTCGACAAATTTCGCGCGTAGTGATTGGCCAACGCGTTGCAAACTCTTGGAGACGCACTATTGTGAATCGCCCGTATAATGTTTTGCGTGTTAGAGCATCCCAAAGAAAACGCACAATTTCTCCTGAATAACTCTTCGGTGAAACTTGTTTTAATTGACTGGCGTTTATGGCAGCGACGGGTCAAATAATGGAACAGATTTTGTTTCCAGTCTATGAGAACAAGATTTTATGAAAGTATATTAATTTAAAAATGAATGACTACCGGTTGTTAAATTTCTTTCTCTTGTTGTTGTTTTTGTTTATCATTTTTTTTGGTCTTTTTTTTTAGTTTCTCTTTTTTAATGAAATAAAAAGCGGTTGAAGATAGCAATTGTAACAAAATTGGGATTGGGTATGGTACACGTCTCGTAACCCATTTTTCCCCTCAGGACTGAAAGTGGAGAACTTATTGGGATGAATTTATGGACAGTATTAAGTAATTTATGAATCGGAATGGTCACTTAGAAAGAGATGAGATTCTATTAATAAATGTGATAAATTCATCCACGTCACGCCTGCCTTGTCGCATAATCCCCTGCCCCACTGATGGGTGAATGATCATCCTTCCCAAAATGTGTCAAATTAGAAGAGAAATCCACAGAGGGTGTTTTCTCCTCTACTCTCTGCTTTTCGTTTCCGTGACCAACATTCCCGGCACAGTTTTGCATCGTGCCGTGGAGATCGGAATACATTTCCCTCTCTGTGGTTCCCCACGCACACCCTTCTCTGTGCCCATTACCCCCATTAATCAACGAACACTTACAGCTCTACTTCAACCGAGATCCGATTTCTCGTGCTTTTCTCCTCCTCGAGCGATGCAGAGGATCAGCGCGCTCACCACTGGCCCTTCCCCGCACCGTCAACCGGTCACATATACATATATACAAGGCCTGCCTTAATTGGGTTACCGTGTTAGCGTGGAACGCCGAACCATTTATCACTTTAGATGAGGTGGGACGTGGAAGAGACGGATTCATCCCAAGGTGTTCGAGAACAAGATGTTCTCATGGACATGACGAGTGCGTTGTTCAGCACAGGGAAAGATACCATGCAAATTTCAATCAGTAAACTCTACCGAGACAAGGAAGAAACAACGTGAGATGTGAACTTGGATTTTCGTGACTCTCTCTCTCTTCATTGTTACACTGCACGGCCTGTTGAACAACTGTGGACATTTCATGAAAGTTCTTTCAGTGACGAGGTGTAATTGGACGTATACTCTGACTAGTTGTGATAATCAGATCACTGAGTAAATAGTTTTGAGCTAATTTTCAAACGTGTTGATGAAACGTGTACAAGGAAAACATGTCCAATCAGCACTCATCCCCACAATTCTATGACGCACGTATAGTGATTGTTTCATAACGTACAGCTAAAACGGCTTTTCTCCAAAAGGTGATTGTCCTAATAAAAAAAACCCCGAATCACAGGTGTCCTCTGTAATGCTTCAATGGAATGTAGAGAGTACCTGTTGTCAAAATGAAGCTTTCTGTCTTTATTTCTCCCCACTGACTCTCTGGGGTAGGTTTAATTATACTGAAGACTGCAACGACTCACAATGGAAGAAAGAAAAACTATGTACAGGTTAATTCCAAAATATACTTTAATTAATAATGATTAAACTCTTCAAAAATAACATACCATTATAACAAGGACCAAATTGGAGGGCGTATCCCTCAATGAGTTGATTATACTGATGCGTAATTTAAATAATTCTATCAACTTTCTTCCACTCTGAGATAACCATTATAAATGCTGCTGCACTTTTGGAAAATAGATTTTCAAATATTTACAAATGTGCAATAAACATGCAACATAGGTTACAAATATTTGATTAGTGAAACCAAACTTGTAGAATTCAACAAAATCATAAAATCAACAACCAATCTTTGCAAAGTCTTTGGTGGTGACAGAGTTACTAACTATGGTCCTTCTGAACTATTCATAAGATGAATTTGAATGTGACTGTAAATCTGAAATCATAAAACAAATGCTAGGAAATTCAACAAGGTTGAATTATGTTTGGCATGAATATTTATAGTGACATCACAAATTTGTATTCACAGGTGCATCTGCACAAAGTACGAACCAAAAGCCATGATGAGCTCCAAATGATGGATGGGCAGTGATGAGAGGTCCTCCTCCCAAGGGATAAACTGCTTCAAGGAGATTTTTTCCAGTCACAGCCCAAGTGTTACTTTTTGATGAACAAGAAACACCATTCATCGTTTGAAAGCAATGTATACTTTGTGACTTCAAGGGTGAAATAGTGCACAGACCCACTTGTGTTGGGCTCCAAGCCACAATACCCTGTGTTTTGTGCAACTACTTGTTACAACTTGACAAGTGTTATGGGTGGGTACAGATCAATCATGGGGCAAAGAAGTTCAAGGTGTAATGGATATTTACCTGAGTCCCAAGCAAAATGAAACAAGATGTTTAACCCCAACCTGACTTGAGCTCTCACTCCATCGAAACCCTCAATGTACAGATCCAAATGTGTGATTTAGACAAAAAACACCAGCGTCGTCTCACGAACAAATGTCAGACAATGTTTCACCAACATTAGATGTCAAACATAAATTTGTGCCTCTTTAAAGTGATCCAAGGAATAGTAAAATTCAAAGTTGTGCCTGGACGAAATGTTCATCACATGTACTTACATGTATCAACTTAGGCCTGTGAATTGTTTTATTGGATAAAAGAACGTAATTAAGGTAAATGTTTGTTAGGCACTCTACAAGCAGTGATTTAATTGAAAGCTATAAAACACAAGTTCCTTTTTTGGTATTTATCTATTTCATGGTTGAAATGCCACTTTACTAGTCAAGAAATAGTTGTAGAAGTAACTAGACGAGCAACCACAAATGACTTATCATCAAAACAGCTTACTGTTTGTCAATCAGAGGTGTAAAAAAAAAAAAATAAATAAATGAAAATATCCTCTGTGAACTGTATGGACACCGTTTAAGATATGACAGGAAACCATGAGCACGGACAAAGAGTACACAATGAATGACCGTGGTGATACCTAGAACATGGCATAAACCTGAACAAGAATGGTTATTCAAGGGGTAAGTTTCCTTTACCACAGGCAGCCATTATGTATCACAATGTCAGAAAGCTTTGGGGGGAAATTGATAAAAAAATGAATGAATTTAAAGCCAAACAACAATGCATTTGGGAAAACTATTTTTCACATTTTGTTCGCACGAACTGTGTGCATTCAGTTGTAATGCAAACATGCATGGTTGGGCAGTTTTTGTGGCCCACCACGATGTCACAGTGAGGGCACCCTGGGGGCGGCTCCAGGATTTGCCAAAGGGGAGGGCACAAACTCAAATGTTAGGGCCACGGCTGTAAAATCAGGGAGCTTGGGTAACTGGAAACAGAACTGTTTCTTTGTTTTTTTTGTCACATTTTTGTCACATTTATGAGGCTGAGTTCCTCCCTCTATTTTCTTCCCCTCTTCCTCCTTTTCTTCACTTCTTTATTGTTCGGTGAAAAGAGGGTAAGGCTGCGCCCCCTTGGATCCGCCCCTGGTACCCTTGTTGCTATTCGTAACTAGCACACTAGGCCAAAGAACTTGTGTCTCCACCAGGTGGTGCCCGTCAGTGAAGGGAGGGTGCTTAAAGTTTCTATATGGCAACACCACCCTACTGGGCTGACACACTGCTTGCGTTGAAAGGATGCGCACATAGGTTCTGGAGCATGCTTGACCAACTTCCGTTTAACTACAGACTTTGTGTGAGCCCTGGGTGACCACTTAAAACAGTCAACCCAGACAGTGATGGAGCTCAACGCTGCCACAGCAGAAAATGTCTATAAGAAAAAAGGGTCACACAGCGTAGGCTTGTGGTAAAAATGTTCAAGCCCTCTGCCAATCAACAGACCCGGTCACTTAAAGTTTGACAATGTTACTAATGCTGATTATCAGTAGAGTTATCTACCAAGCACATCATCTCAAGGTTGAGTGTAAACTCAAAAAATTCTGGCAGTAGGCATTGTAAAATGAATACGCAAGTAAAGACCAGAAAGAGATGCTGCCCGAGGTAGACTTGCACAATGAGACTCCATGAGAATTCCACTTACCATTTCAGTGTTGGACCAACTGAGTTGTGCATGACAGACCGAGTAAAAACTACACAGTTTTTGTCTGTTGTTAGAGAAACTGGCTTTGGAAGCAGAACCTATGGAATATCATTTCCAAACATGCGACCATATGTATTGATTTGAGTTAAAACCATTACACAAATTTTCATTGTAACTGGATTTGAACCCCAAACCTGTGGAATGTCATTCCAGCATTCAACCAAGTGATTTGTACGGGCATGGGTTTAAACTAATGAGGAATTTCTTCACTGGAACTAGGTTGGAACCAGGTTCTGAACTGTGACGAACTCAGCCAGAACCGGATTGGAGTCCAAAAACCACTATTCCACAGACACTGACATCGCTGAGTTAACAACACTGCCAGAATCCCGCTTAAAGGTTGGCTGTCATCAGTAGTCAAAGACAAACTCGTCTGGGTGGTAGAGCCTGTAGACGTACGTACCAATCAGGACGCAGAGCTGGACCAGCCGGGACACGCCTACCTTCTGCACCAGGCCCTTGGTGGCCACCTCCATGATGGGCCCGCTGGCCGTGTAGGAGAGGGGCTTGGTGGACACCTCTATGTTGTAGACCACAAGCTGGGTGTAGACAAAGATCAGGGCCAGCTTGACCATGCAGGGGGAGTGCCAGGCAGAAGGGGGCATCTCATCACTGGAATCATCATAGTCATCTGACTGTGTGAGTGCGAAACAAACGGGAAGAAGATAAGTGGCCCCCCAAAAAACTGGACCAATATGTTGTCAGCCAAGCATAAGGAATCGATTAATAGCAGACAATTAAGAAACTATTGCCCAGGCCGATACACATAAAGGGGGAATCAAGCAAAGTTTGATGGGGACTCTCAAATATTCCCACAATTACTTCAGTCCTCAAAATAGCGGTTACAAACTATGGGTGTGACGCCGCAACCATACACAAAGTGTGCACGTAATACAAAATAATGTTGGATGAGTGATGAAGACCAGTGATGCTTGATGATTGAAGGTGGGGTTAGACTCTGTTCCAGTCTTACTGTTCCCGAGTGCTTCTCTCATGCAAACCGTGGAAAAGGTCTCAACGGTGGGAAAAGGTATACAGAATGAGCCACATGTTTATATTGGCAAATTTGACTGTAAATCGAAACCAAGCCGCAGTGAACATTTCCTGAAAGTGGTGATAGGAAGCCTTGATACCAATGGATATTTTGTGGTTGTGTTCATTCCAGAATGAGGTGTACATATGTGCATGTCATAATGCAGACATGGATCCGGGGAGGAAGAGGGATTTAGGGGTCAAACCCCCCTGCTCTGAGACCCCCCCAAAAAAAAAGAAAAAGAAAAAAGGGGGGATGGAGAAAAGAATGAAAATCACTGTATGTTCAGCATTATTTCGGCTTGTCCACAAAAATGAGAAATTAAAAAATCTCCGGCCTGAACCCTCCCCCCTCCCCGAAACATTTCTGAATCTGCCCCTGTAATGGGCATTCTGTCATATGCTAAATATTGTCCCAGGAATCCAGAGACGGGGAGGAGTTGAAATTCACA
The DNA here is from genome assembly GCF_001949145.1 of Acanthaster planci. The sequence continues at coordinate 375,363 of NW_019091527.1, forward strand.
ATTGTCTGCAAGAGGTAGTTGGTCGAGGAAGAGAGGGGCACTTTTCTAACGGTTCGCATCAATGTTTCTATCAAGGTCCTATCTGGTTGTACAGTGACATGTATGTTACTTTTAAACCTTTGGGCAATAACTCAACAATATGATAGATAAATATATTCCTTGAGCGAATTGTATCCTGCTAGGAAGGTGTGATGATGCACAGAATGGGGTTCATCTGTTTAGTACATACTGTCACCTACACACTTATAACCAGATGCTTGTTGTTGGAGTGGTCACATGCGTACTGTTGAAAGTGGTCATCAACCCCACTGCATTACTGCAATAAAAACATTTCCAGCTGACATGTACTTTCACTCACAAACTGACAAATAAATCCGTATAACTTCATGGTTTCCAACATAACATGGTCTGTGGTATGCAGGGACTGAATTAAATATTGGCATATGCATATCCCATTTAGACTGCAGCTTCAACAAACTTTTGCTAAATCCATTTCCTTTTCCTCAGGAAAATATATGTTTCTTTTAGTTAAGATGATTCAGGGATGAAGAAAAGAGTGCGTTCTGTTGTTTTTTTTCCTGGCTCGTATGAATCTTCTGGACAGTTAACTGATGTAGGATCTGGTTAAAGTAGTTTCTGCTCTCTTCTTTCAAATTTCCTTTATCTGAAAACACACCTGTTTAATTTACTTTGACATAAAAATTGTGGATACAATATAATTTGTGTAGAACACCAGTCCAAAAACCAAAAGAATACACTGCACATCGCAGTGAAACAAAATGACATGAAAGAAAACAATCTAAACCTAGACAAACGCAACAAAAATGAACTGAAATAAACCAACAAGAAATGCAGCAAAATGAAATGGAATGAACCAAAGCGAAACAAGATGAAACAAAGTGAAAACAAATTTAACCTCACCTTGCCCAGGCCATTAACCTGATCTACTGATGAGCAAAAAAAAAAACCAATTTGATATTTCTACTTGAATTTACTACAAATGATTTCACATGGACTACAAAACACCACTTTTGTGTATTTGCAGGGCACCAGCATATCCTTACATTGTCTATTTGTTTTTCAAATGTCTGTGGTTGGCACAGTGTATACAGGCCTTCCGAAGAAGCAAAAGCTTTGCCTCAAGACACAAACTGGACAACTGAATAAGCCATTCCCAACGGTATCCAAACAACTCACTTAGTGTTTAAACTTAGGATACTATTTCTCAAATTGGTTTGGATAGCATTGATGATGTTATCATTCTGCTGCATTTTTTTCTCTTGGTTGTATTCCTGGAGAAAAAAAATGAACGTAAAACTTCACAAGCATTCGCTGGTGAATTTAGCATTATCCTCGGAAACAGATGTGGCATTTTATTGATGAATCATCAACACAGGTGTACATTGACTCTCGACAATTATCTTTGGGAATAAAAGCTCAAAAAAAGAAGAAAATGACAAACTAAAAGCACAACCGAAACAAAAATTTGAAAGGAGTAGAGGCAGATACATGGCGATAGAATTTGAAATACGTGTAGCTGTTTAGCATACACTCTGTGTGTTCCTTGCATGTGGTATTTCTTGACGAAATAAGTTTAGGCTGAAGACTCGAAAAGTCAGATTTTGAAGAAAAAGGTGTTAATTAAAATTTGTTGAAATATGTTGAAAATGAAAACTTTCTGGAGAGCTGGAAAAACAGCCAAAGAGATTTCATAAGAAATAACTCAGCCAGTTTACTCACTTAATGAGCGCCATCTTATTTGTGAAAGAGAGGTGTCACAGTGATTGTGTGACAGTGACAATACACTGGGCGCTTGCTGTCAAAACACTGTAATTACGAGGGGCAAATGTTCATGAAGATGGACAGTTTGGTATCCTCTTGGTTCAAAGGAGCCTCCAAAGATGGGCAAACGACTTGGTCAAAAGAAACTTCCAACTTTGGATATTTCAATCACTCAAAAGAAATGTCCAAAGTTGAGCATTAGAATCTTCCAAACTGGACATCTGATTTGGTAAAAAAAAATCTCATGGTTTGACATTTGACATAGTAAAAGGAAACTTCCTAAGTTAGACATATGACTTGGTCAAAAGAAACTTGCGAACTTGGACATTTCACTTAGTCAACAGAAACTTCCAAAGTTGGACATCTGATTTGGTCAAAAGGAACTTCCATTACGGTCCAACATTGATAATAATGAACAGTGGTGAAAAACAAAGAGAAAAAAAACACCCCCCCAAAACAACAGACATCCTGTCTTCTTTAGTCAACAAAAGCGTTTCATCAACGCTTGAATTACCACACCAGGTCAAGCAGTCTGGTGGGACTTCCTAGCCCCTTCCTTTTTGGGCTGGATAACTGTGAATCTGTAAACAAGATGACTAAACAAGTCTACTCCCAAGTACATGTATGTTTATCAAAGCCCCCAGCTTCACCATGTGTACATTTGCCACACTGTGTATGATGGTATAAAAGCCTCCCTTGTTGTCGCGGAATTCCTCTGTCAAATCTCTACAGGACCAATGGGTCAACCACCTCCTGTAGTGCAATGGTTATTCAACAAATGATTGGATAAAAAAATAAAAACCTTTCATGAAAATCAGTTAAGAAAAAAATTATACTTGTTCAACCGTATGTGGACATAAGTTCACTGAACTAGAGTGACTCTAGTGTGCTGTCAAAAGGTTACCGCAAAAGACATCTAAATCACATTACTTTGGCGGAAACTCAATTGCCAGCGAACATGACCATTAGGTTCTCTTAAATTATTGGTAGTGGCAATGCATTATCACGAGTCTTTGTGTCTATCAATGGTTGGAAATTTGTCTGTCTGCTGATATCCCCCCCCCTCCGATTTCTTCATAAATCTTAGAAGTGGGAATGGCCGCACGGATTGCGGAATGAGCTGGAGTGAAGTTAAACAGCGATTAGTGTCGGTGAACACGAATCGATGGAGGTATCTCTTTACAGCTTGACGATGACAATATACCAAGCCGCGAGAAGTGAAACTACTCCTCTGAGTGCCTGTACCAAAATGAGTGGCACTGAAAAACATTTCAGCTTCCCCAGTGTCAGTCTTTTGAAACTGTAGGTTAGTGACCGACTGACCGACCGCTGGCTGGGAAAAGGTGGCACGAATCAAGTCAATAATGCAAGTTCTAATATGAATTTTACGATAACAATGCTGGTGAGACGAAACACACAATATATTATCTGTTGCCAGCTGTTGTTTCAATTTACTGAAACCAGTCAAGTCCAGAATTTTCCAGCACCCCCTTCCTAACAGATATTATCTACATATATTTCTACTGTATATCCTTTATTTGCTACAATGACGATAATTGTGAGGATAATTTTTTTATTACCGTACTCCAGGGACATACAATGCTACATATCATAAGTCTTGATCGTCAGAAGTATCAATATTGATGGGTCCATCTCAAGTCTATGGAGACTGCATGTTGCTGATACAAATGCTAGTCCCACGTTGCAGTCTGGGCAGCACCAGACTAGGCTTACAACAACCTGGTCCATCCCAACAAATGCCATGATGCTCCACTTGCTGAGATAACCAAGAGTAGTGGTGACTTGGCCCAAGGGAGAGGCCACCATTTTCTTCGCCCGTTCACTGACACAGACCTAATTCTCTCACACCGAATTCTTGAAGCCCTGGCAAGAAGCACAAGAAGCATGCTTCCTACTGTAACATTTGGGGCATCATCATTCCACAGACTGGCTTCCGCCCACAGGTGCAGAAAAGTCCATTGCACGGAACCAAACTGAATTTGAGGTCCCTCAACTTGTTTGCTCAAGTGGGGAGGGGGGTTGTTGGGACTTGTTTCACTGATGGTAGAAACAGCCTTGTTTTGTTGTCTCCTGTGGAATATACAGTCATTTGCAAAAGTTTAAGACCACCTGGAATTTTATTGGTATTTCTGTCACTGGGCCTGCATTACATTGTCTCATTGAATAATTACTTAACATGTTTTTACAGTGGTGCATAACATCAGTGTGGTGCTATATACCCATTGGAATGAAATTTTTAGCAAAGGCAGGTCTTGTATGACACTTTGTCTGTAAGGCAGCATGGGTAAAAAAAAAGCCAGTCTAAGTAATCAAAAATAAGGGAGGACACACTAAATATTAGACTGTTTACATTTCAAATCAAGGAAATGCAGTCAAATAGCTGTTTAACCAAGATACGAAGGTAACACACTGAAAATATACCTAAGTTACCATGATTGATTGGTTTAAGCTTGGTTTTTCTGCAGGTTAATGCATTTTTGTATAGGGGGTCCTAAACTTTTGCAAATGACGGTACAGTTCTGATACACTCTGGCTCGTCGGTGTTTCATCTTCATTTCTTTGATTGACACTTAGCATTTTAGCAGCATATTCCTCCTGCTCCTACTTTGAAGTTATTCCCAAGCAAGTACTTGCACTCAGTTTGGGCCAATAGACAGACTCGTTTTTCCGGGCTTAATTACTTTCATACAATGCCTGAATAAATACCTGTCATCCGATAAGTGCATTATCAAATGACTATTCATCCTAATGCACAGCATGGCAGCACCTCAAAAACAGAAGTTCTATTCAGCAGTAAAAAGAATGTTCCATTCGTAGGTCACGAGAAATGCCTACACTCATAGGTGATGCAAGGGAGTTTACAGGTGGTGTTGGGGGTTCTTTGGCAATTATTTATGCAGTGCAGGGATGAATTAAGTCAAGGGTTATTGAGGTACTGCCTACAAAAAAATGAAATGCGTCAAACTGTGAGTGCTGCTACCCACACAGGGATTGTACAGACTTGAGCATTTCTGGGCACAGAGACAGAATTTCAAACTTCCTGGGGAACTTTTGACATGGAACTGTCCTTAATCCTCCAAACCTCTCACAGTGCAGGAAACTGATGGTACCTAGGCCATGTTTCCACGGGTACTTTTTTTGGTCAAACTTGCTGAGACAATGGTTGCTTTTGCCATTTTACGTGTAGTGCTGACATCATAGGAAGTTTTCCTCTCGGTTACTTTATTAATTATCAGGACACTTTTTCCCGAGACGGAAAGACCAGTGCGGACAACGTGAGCCAGTAAAAGCATGAGAAAGTGGCCAAGTAGAGCATACTACTAAGAGTGCACCATTTCGAGATAATGAGGATGGTAATGTTGTGTCTAAGGATGAAAATAAAATTCCGAAAGGTCACGAAAAGCGCCCTCATAACTCACTGCATTGCCAGCTCAGTTGTTTTTCCTACGCTCTCAGTAAAATTTTCCTGTGTTAAAAGCCCAAGTGCAGACACTGGTCACATTTGACCATTTTTTATTTGACCATCGTCTTGGTAAAACCCACCGAAAATATGTCCAGTGCAAATACGGCTAATCTCTGGTGCTTAAACTTGCAAGGAGCAGAAGGTCATCCACCTCATTCAATCCTACAAAATCCTTCAAAACCTTCTGGAGGCTTCTGAGGGATCTGGGAGGGCTGGGGTTGACGACGATCTCATGAAATGCCCGATCAGACATAATAGGGCTTATCATGTTGAACTTCAAAGCCTGGGGTGGGACTCAATTTGTTCCTCAAGTTAACTGGACGAGGCAATGGTGTTTTTGTTGTTAGCAGAAGTGGAGGGGGGAGAGGGAGAACAGGGTGGGAGTATAATCAACTGCCCTGGGGGAAGGGTGAAAGCTACAGGTTTCACATCCGATAAGGAAATCCCACTAATGCAGTTAGTTTTGCTATTGGAGGATGGGCCAAGAACAACACCTGTAGAATTCATTGTGTAACTTCCTCCCCGTTGTTTGGCAGTGCTCCTCAACAAGAATCTCTGTCTTGTGGGGGTCTTTGGTACAACATCCTTCCTGGGTCTCTGTGTAAGATGGTGAAGTGGGGGTTTCCTTTCCAAGTGGGTCACTGATTGACGAAAAGCAGACGTTTGAGTTTGGCCAGCCAAAAGGGAATGTTAAAGACCAGTGTTGTAGTTGAGACCATCACATGACCATCACAAGACCAGACACAAGACCATGGACAAGATCGGTCAGAAGTAACAGGGTGAACAATAACAAAGGAATGCTTTTGTTACAGTTCAATTGAATAGCTTGTGACTTCAATTCAGACTCGATGTCTTGTGTTGGTTTTGTACTGGTCTTGTGCAGTACATGCAATACCCATTCCGTAATATATTTTGCTCTATGGACCTTTGCCATGAAATATGCAAATTGGACGGGCGCATGTGCACTACTACCACTGGTTGGCAAGCACAGACGTCAACACTGTCGGCAGTGTAGGCGAGCTGCTAGTAACCATAACCTGGAGCGTGGAAGGTCAATCAAATCCACATTACAGTCTTTGCCCCATACTTGAGCACTCTCTTCTCGAAGCTAAGTGAAGTTTTCAGTGTCCTGAGGTTGGAAAGTAACAAAGTCCTTGTCTTTAAGTTTGGAGCTCATGTCAAACTGTACTAGAACAGAAACAGCTATAGCGGCGCGCGCATGGAGATTTGTATTGTTACATCATAGATTTAAGCAACTTTGCCAACCAGTGGTAGTAATGCACATGCACCTGCCTTATTTGCATATTTCATGGGGGGCCAAAACGTTTGCCCCTTTTTAAATCAGGGATAACAATTTCTGAAAATTTGAAGATTCCTGTGTCACTGAAAAATCCTAGAAAATAATGAAATGATAATTTCATCATTTTGTAAAAAATGAACCAATCTTTTGAATTTTGTTCTTCAAACATTTGTCAGTCCTTGATAACGGTATAGAGCCCCCAAAGCACATCACTTGTTTGGAGACAACATGGTGCATGTTTATGCAGTCGTGGCTGGAGAGCACTCTACACGTGCAAAGACCAAAATGGACATCACACAGGCTACTGAAATGACAAAGGGAGAGTTTCTCTCCCGTTTCTGTAGTCAAACTCAGTTAAAGGACTGCGGAAGCAAAACAGTTTTGGCACATTGTGTACAGTGTTGATGAATGGTTGTGCAAAAGTCCTGGAGGGCTATCCATGAGGGGCCTTTATTTTGTTGGTTCCCAACTCCCCAATACAAAAATCTATACTGACAGAGAAGAGTGTTTGGTCAGCCAAGCGACTGAACAAACATCTAACTGAGGCTTCATCAGCTCCTTGCCATTGTGGATGTAATGGACAGTGCGTCGAAAACTGCAACATTACTACAAGTAGTTTTTATGAGGAGAAACCAAAGGGACTCCCAGTTGACAGAGATAGGGCTCAATCCATCCAACATGCCATTGTCTCACCGACTGACTCAGCCGATGCCAGAATCATGAACGACCATAGAAAGGGATGCCAATTTGGGTCTTGTCCACAGCCTGAAAATATGGCCGGGACAGATCCTAAAACACCCTGAGAATGCCTAAAACTAGCAACATTTGAAATGCAAAAGCCTTTGCCTGAAAACTAGCACCCCTTGCATGGAGGAGAAACAGATTAACTATAGGACAGACTGACAAGCAACTAGTGACCAACTGACCACCTGAGGGTCTGGTAGCCTGACTTATGTGACAAAGCTCACTTGCAAGCTCTCTCTACAACTCTAGTTGTACAGTACAGAACAACAGTAAAACCATAAAACGAGGAAATGTTCCCAAACGGACTGGAGATTGCAGTGATCGCACAAGTGACTGAATGATTTGGGTGAAAGGGTAACCTTCCCACACCCTGCCAGATCAGCCATGGGTTTGGATGATGTTTGCAAGAATGAAGAGCATGTAGGCAGGATCAACTGCTACTTCTTTGCATGGAGCTTCATGCCACTTGTAGTTGAAGTACAAACTGCCGAGTTGCCAATTTTTGAGGGTCCATGGAGACTCTTGAAGAAATGTATCAACTGACTGAAAAATTAGATTGAAATAAGACAAGGGCAATTTACATATGCCCGACAGACAGGAAACAGAAATGAGTTGTCTCATATCTAATAAAAATTGCTTGACCACCATGAAATAGATGGAATTTCAGGCTACTCATGATGAAAGACAGCACTAAGGGAAAGGTTTGCGGTAGCACCATGCGAAGGACTGAGCACGCAGTCCGAAATGTTGAGTAAACTCCTGGTTCTTTTCAGAACCACACATACTCATAAGAGATATAGTCCTTCGTATGGTGCTACCACAAACCTTTCCACTTATTGCCATGAAATAAACTAGAAATGATAACAATGAATCGTGTTTTACCCCGAGTAGAGTGAAAAAGGGGTAGGGTTAGTTTAACAAAAATAGCAGCGGGGAAACGAATCTTTTTCTTGAGCAGCTGATCATCTTCGTCGACAGGAAGTCAGAGTGAAGAAGAGAAATGAGTGTTTAAAGTCAGACCCCAAAGGTCAGTTGCCGGCCAACAGTGTTTGCAGAAGCCGGCTGGTTTCATCGCTGAATGTGTTGGGGTGACATACTCCAACTCCCAAAGTTCTCTCTCCCTGGGTCGTGCTATGTGCTCTGCTGAGCACATAGCTCCGCCTATTTGCCCGGGTGATTTATGGGTTTGTTTAAAGCCCTAAGTGCAGACATGCACATGCTTTTATTGCCAAATATGTGTATCGATTCATGAGTTTGAGGGGGATGGAATATCACAGACGGAAAAAAGAAGACTAGGGGATGCTTGGAAGGAAGCAAAGGGAATGTATTTTGGGCAAGTGATGAAAACGGAATAGCTGGAGAAACACAAATTGATTTATGGACAGTACACTCTGGGAAAGCCGGAGAGGATGGAATACACACTTAAAGATGGAATGGACCATTTGTCATTTGTGCCTATTCTTCACTTGAAAGCAACCCAATTGCTCAAAATCTTGAAACGGGTTAATTAATAACTAGCCTAATACAGATTTAGCGCTGTGGATATCACATTAGGAGAGAACACGCAAATTACCCTGGGTTGCAACAACTTGATTCACAAGTCTGCAAGTCATGTTTAGAACTGCGCCTATCCAACTACAAATTAAATTGCAGGGCGTACGTGTATGTAAATTACTCCGATAGGAGTCAAAACTTGCCCAGATGGATACACACCTCAGGTTAAGAATGGGTGTGTAATGCATTCGCTTAAATGCACTGGAATTTCCAAAGACGACTTGACACACCTTCAGAAATATCCCTCTTGAATCACTTTCTTCAATAAATGACAGCGAAAACCATTCACTGCAACTAAACCAACTCTCGAGAAGACAAGAACAGTGTGGTAACAGCGGCTGAAGAACTCAGCCCGAAACAAAGTTGCGGTACATGCTGTGGCCGCTGGTGCACGTGAAGATTCTTTCAACTGAACCCGTTTCAATAGAAACAGTAACATATACGGATAATTAAGCTTCCTCTAGCATACTTATGCTTGCTTAACTTCAATTTGTTCGGCTCAGAACTAAAAAGATCAATATGGCAATTGGATGAATTTTGACATAGACTCTTAGGGCCTTATTCTGAATTGGAAAGAACTATTTACTTGAATCAGAACGTGATCCAAATTATTTTATTTATGCATTTTGAAGGCCAATATGCTTAAACTTCCCCAAATTCTCTTGCCTGATCTCAGGTTTTAGCAAAATGTTACATTTGGCACTTTTTGATGCAATTTTCAATAAGGATCTTATAGTATCCGCCCCATGTGAAGAAAAAGCAAAAGAAAGACAGATGCGAAGGCCATACATTAAGGAACAAATTTGTTAAGGGTACTCAGCGTGCTCCGCGTCAAACGCGCCATTGATCTCCATTATAAACGCGCGCTTATGTGGTGAGTGCCAAAACAGGTCCTCCCGTGTTGCGCTAGGAGCAGATAGTACTGACAAGACATTTCGCCCCTTCCCTTCCCAATATGATAACCCTTTCAGCCAGTAATTGAGGAGTCCAGACTGACTGTCTTTGGATTGGGTAATTGTTGTATCACAGACCTCTCCCTATGGATGTTACCCCTTAATGATATTGGGTATGACCATGTGGGACCATACTGGGCATGGAATTACATGTACCCCAAAAATGAGAATGAGATTATCTGCATAATGCCCACTGCACACATTAGCGTATGTGCTGTGTATCCAGGATTTCACATGTACATATTTGTTATACCAATACTAGACTTGATTGGGTTTTTTGTTGACAGACTTGAGCTTAGAAAAGGTGTGGGGAGTAGTAATCACTCTGGCCGTGTAATCTTCAGGACAAATATTTGGTTGGGGAATGAAAAGTGGGATTGTTACGATAATCGCTACATTGCAATCAAAAATCAGTTATTCTGTATTCAAAGGGTCGTGGTTTGGGCTTACAGTTGTACATGTAACTCTGCAGTGGAATGTAGTGATGTCTGACACCACTGTGCATGGTACCTACTGATCAGTGGAGATTGAGAGATATTGACAGACATTTGAAGTTCCACGCAACCATATTATATGCCTGGGGTCAACACTTTCCTCCATGCCTGCGAACATGTAAAGCAAAACAGTCTTCACTGTGTGGACCTCTTTGGTTCATGGGTCCACACAGGGCATGACTCACAAGGTTTGCACACATTCATGTGTCCCACTAGCTAGGTGCTGCATTAACGGTGAGGAACATTCTGTGTTAACCTCTGTCAGCTGTGTAAATCAATCATTAGGGACTCATAAGAGCCAATGAGAACCAACGTGTGCACTGTGCCCTGTTGCATAGTACCAGTGCATATGACCAATTTTCATCTGAATATGCACAAACCCATATGCATCTCTGTAGGTTTGCATCTGAGTGTGGGCACACAACAGTACCGGTGATCACAAGTCCAAAACCTCTCTCAGTTCTAACAAAAGGCCATAGAAACCAATCTGTATACTTGTGCACAGCATTCAGTACATATGACCAATTTTCATCAGAATGTACACAATCCTGTTGAATGCTCTTTACAGGAATACATCAGAAAGTGGGCACACTGAAGTAACAGTGATCTAGTATCATTACTTTCTCTTTTACCCTTGAGAGAGCATTATTCTGAGAGTCCATGTCAAACAATGGATAAATCAAACAAGATGTTTTCTGAAACATGGTCTTGTGATAGACCAATATAATAATTAACCACACTTGTTGCACAGTGTACATGTACACTACACTCTAGTACAACAATAAAACCATATCTTTGTTGATGATTTCTTATTATTTCCAAACACTCTGACCTCCAAGTCTGACAATCTACAGTGTACGGAATGTTAAACTTGAAAAACTAGAGGGAACCAGGCCGAGAAAATTAGTAAGTGGAGGTTTATGTTGGACTGGAACCAATGCTATGCAAACAAAGAGACAATGGAAATTTCCAATGGTAAGGGTGACGAAACATACAAAACCTTGCCAATGAACATGCATGCTTGTACACAAGTGCTTCTGAGAAAAGAGACAGTACTGATCATAGTGATCAGTGTACTGTAGATCTAATGATTTGACAGGTCGGTTATGTTACATTAAAAAATGTCATTTTCTTGGTACGATGCCTCCATAAGGGACTCAACGGGACAAGTCCTCTCCTTCTTTGGGCCAAGAATCTTGGACAGATGCCTGATCATCCCAGCGACTTATGGAAAAGGGGAGGATGATGATATCAACTTGATGTATACCTCTCGTCGTAAACAAACCGTCAGTCAGACTCATAATATTTACGCTTTTGCAAGGGCCCCAGGAATGCTGCAGTCAAGGAAAATACACAGCCAGGGGGAAGGCGCACCGCCGCTGTATATTTTCATGCCCTTTTCAGTGACGGGCGCCAGTTGGTGCGCGCCACTAAAAGGGAAACATAGGCTGGTGATTAATATTCCATCAGGACCCACTTTGTTGACATTATTAATAACGGCCTTTAATGAACAATTCGGTGAAGACCTTTTGGGGAGGAAGCAGAGCCCTTTTTTTGTGCACTTTATGAAAGATGGGCTGGCATTGAGGTATTACCATTGAGCTTTATGGAAAATGGGAAAGGCATTTGAACAATGCAGTAATATTGATGATGGTTCATTTTAACACATATCTACAATTAGACGAATCCAGGAACATTTGTTTATCTCAACCGTCAACATAGGATTGTGCTTTTTATGGTGCTACGGTAATAAGCAGTACCCATATAAAAGTTCGAGCATACATGGTTGAAATCAAAATAAATGCCACAGACAAAAACTTTGGTAATGTTTCTCAGAGTGAATGTTTATTTTTATTTAAGCTATGTCTCATAGGATGATGACAGTTGTCCTGGTGCATCATAATTATGTCAGTTGACAACATTGATGTGCAAACACAGTTTGAAAAAAAAAGAAGATTTGATTTTTTGTTCACTTTATTAAGTTTAATAAAAGGTCTTATGGTCGCAACAACATGTAAAATGCACAGAGAGCCATATATGTGGTAAAAGTATCATCTAAGCTCCGCTGGAAAACAACTCACTTATGTCCCTGAGCAAGGCAATTTGCAGCAATATTTCTCTGGATAGCTGTGTTGACCGGTTTCAAAGCTCCAAACATGAAATCACATCAGTAGTGGTCACTGAGATGTTAGTTTTAAATTGGAACTCTTGTAACAAAGGAGAGACTACATACACATACTTGTACTATGATGGCATAGGAGTTAAGTTAAAAATTACCACTGTGTTTTCAAAATGAGGTTTTTCCCAAGAACCCTTGAGAGTAGACGTTCACCCTCATTAGGCCAGTATTTCAAACCACAACATGGCTGCATTTAGTTGATAGACCCTGAGTGAGTTTGGTGATCTAGAGATGAGACAAGTCACATTTTTACCAGTGGTTAAAAGGTCACTAGTTCAAGTTCCGCCTTAAAAAAGTACGGTGAAACACTGCAATAATCTACTGACCACTGGAGCAGTTAATTCTTGTTGGTCTTTTTTTCTTCTGACTGAACTTGACCAGTGGTCTATACTTCTGTGTTATTTTCATGCAGCTCATCACCAGCAACAAACTTACAATGCTTATTCTTTATACTTGGGTGTTGGTCTTGAGAAATAATTCTGGTCAAGCAAAATATTTGAGCTACAAACCCTTGTTCCACCAGATTTGTTTGCAGAAAATTTGAGCAGAACTCTCAAAAGAGCCTGAGATTACTAAATCATTTCACTGAAGGACAAACAATAAATGTTACACTGTATAAATAATTTATATATAATTTTAGGATTGACTGATTAATCTACAGTGCAATGTGTCAAGGCAAACACCATTTCCTGTGCATGACAAGTTGGGTATCTTTGGCATATCCCCACTGAAAGTACATGAACATAAACTGACAGCTAATGCAGTCATCACTTCTTAATGACCTTTAAGTGGTTGGAAAACAAGTCCGATGGGAACTTTGGGGACAAGGATGCAAGGTATTTACAGCCAATTAATAAATATTTCATAGACAGTCCGTACCCCTGCTCTGGACCGTCGAGCATTACATAAATGTCCCATCATGCTCCATACATTCCGCTCTGGGAATGGGGGGGGGATCAATGCCCTATTGATTTTCATTTGTGCCGTTCCCAGCCAGATCTTTCTGTGACTTGCGTGAGAGTCTGTGCACAATGAACGGGGTGTTAACAGGTAAACTACGGGCATCAATTATTGATGAGAATTGATCGGGACCGATATTGGTGTAAGTGAGGATACTGGGTTGGAGGGGGATCATTCTAAGTGGTAACAGAGAAAGAGTGGCCTTGGTCACTCGGAGGTTGGGACAAAATCGGTGTAAATATTTTTGTTTGGAAGGGGGGTGACGTACAGCAATTTGACGTGGTACTTTTAAAGAGAATAAGTAATTTTATCCAGTAAAGTTTTGATTTAAAAGAAGTACATGTATGAATAAAAGATTTAGGGGAAAGACAGCATAACTGCTTATCGTTTTTTATTATTTGGTTTCTTTTATTCATTTAATCTCTGGTGTCCATTTTCTTTTAGTTGTGCACTGAAATATTCAATTTACAAGGGAAAATTAGGCTAGCCGTCAATAAAACACTATGCGACACTCAGAGGTCGCATTTCTATGCAACTTCCAATAGGGCTCAATTAATGTGCTTTACACTGAGAATCAGCCAAATAGGATAAAATTCAGGTAGGTATCTTCTGGGCTAAGCAAAGGTTCTCAAGCTTAGAAGCTTCATGAAATTGGCTCTCTGACAGTCAGTCACCTTGGAGTTACTGTGAACACAACATAAGTACGTAGATGTATTGTACAGCAGCTCCTGAATGTAAGTTTGAGAAGGGGACACTGTTCAATTCCGTGCATTCTCTGAGCTCATCTGGGGGTGATGAGCGTAGTGTGTAGTATTTTAATCTGTGAGACTGCCGGTGTGGTAAGTATACGTGAGGCTCAATAATTGACTAATAATGCTAAGGAGCTTACAGTATTACATGGGTGCTTAATCGGGTCTTTGCAGGCTTTTATTGGGATGTAAGGCCACAATATCTGGGCAGGGAAATCCTGGATTTCAAACTCCATAGAATAATACCATACTGCAATGATCAAATCTGCATTGACTGTGAACAGACGCTACAATGAATGTTTGAATGCACGTTACAAATAGAAGACTTTTTGTTGCATTATGATTTCAATGCAAATTGGGAGGAGAGGTCAGAGAAAGGTAACACAGCAGTGTGGTATTCGAGTCCATCACAAGTCCATCACAAGCCATTCGGATGAGCTGTGACAAAAGCATTCTTTTGTCACTGTTCACCTCGTTACTTATGACTGGCCTTGTGGAGGGACTTGTAACTGGAATTATGAAGGGACTTGTGCAGGGACTTGTGAAGGACTTGAATACAAAACCGGTTAATACCCATTTGAAACAGTACAAAATCCACTGGAGACTATCACAGACACACAATTTGTAATGCATACAAACTGATGCAGGCGACAAGAGTCACATACAGTTTCTCTTTTCATTTTCACCGCGCAAGATTTCGTTAAAGATCTGTAACTCATAAGCAGCATTGGTGATCTGCAACAAATTCCATCAGGTTGGGTTGCATTCACCTCTTGTACTTAAACGAAGAAAAAAAAAATCCTCCCTCCCCCCCAAAAAAATAGTGGTATCTCAGTCTGGCTAGGCAGAGGTCTGAGAAGCCCAATTTCTCCATGCTGTTTATATCAGCTCAAGCTCTGACACTGGTGATATACAGGTTTTGAAAGAGTAAATAAGACCACGCTACTAGACACATTCCTAGACAGAGTGGAGCTACAATGTGTGAGTCAACACTGTGAATGTCTGGCCAGATAAACAAGTGCACATTGTACAAGTTTCAAGGCAAATCTGTACCACTGGAGACAGATCAATAAGGCTTAAGGGCTTTCTGTCAAAGAGGGAGCACTTTACATGGAAAAGGCGAGGGGAATGCCAGCATACATCCAATCCAACTCAGTCAAATCAGTGTGCATGACCGATGGCAAGTCCCAAAAACAATACATGTACTACACTTGCTTCACAGACATTATGAATCCACTAGCACGATGTATACAACGCATGTTCTCATGCATAGCTACCAGTAGCGATCAATATCTGTGGCAAGCCCGGTGGCATAATGAGGGGGAGGGGTGGGGCATAGCTTCCCTCCTCCTTTAAGCCGATGCTGCGTGCCATCCAACGCAGAAGTTCCAGAACAAAAATACAGGAGAGCTATGTATTCAACTGAAAATTTTGCTCCACTCGCTGAGCAACAATCCCTATAAAAATGCCGGTAGGGTTCCTTTGTTTTTCCTTTTGTACAGTACTGCAATACCACACAGCCAATATCTCTTCTATTCAGTATTGATGTAGAGTGTGAGGCGTGCATCCAGCATTACGTCCAAACCTTCTGTTAGAACATTAGGAATTAAAACAGCGTATTTTGCATAATGTATTGAAAGGACATGTGTGAACCCTACAAATATGTATAATTGTTGGTTGTCTATCAAAAGCATAGATCGAGGCCTAATTTTTAAATTTCATAACGAAATCTTAAAGTTTAATGAGCCAGTTGAGTATTCCAACAGTGCATGCCCAGAATAAAGTGTGTCTGACGTCATTTGGACGTGTGTTCAAGGTCTGCCTGATCAGCTTGACCATTCACGGACCAGCGCACGTGCTTTATTCCCGAAAGACCTTGCTTTTTTGAAATACCAAACTGCCTCCTTAAAAGGAGGTTGATTCTTTCAATGTGTTCTGCCATGGACCCAGTACAAAAGTATGCCATCAGTGGTAACATTGCGTACACTGACAGAAAGTTTTGTGCCTTTTTCACTCTGCGTTTTGATACATTTGTCATGGCGTCATCACCATGCACTTCTGACAGTTCGCAAGGGGTACCAACTAACACTAGGAGGCACTGTTCCTGCCGGCCTCCTTGCAAGTAACATTTACGCAACAGCAAGGAAATGAGAGAGTCAAATCCTCAACAACATTCTCTTTCAATATCACCCGAACCTGACTCTCAGAAGAAGCTGTAATGTGATGGCTCAAATCCCTTACCTGCTCTGTGATGCGTCTGGCGACCAGGGAGGCAACGTGAATGACGCTCAGGACGCGAATGGCCACCAGGAGTAGAAAAGATGCAGAAAAGAGGTTACGCAAGAATGAAAAGGCCAGGGTCACACGAGCTGAATGGGAAAACCAAGTAAAAAAAAAAAGTAAAATCAGAATGAGGAAATAAATCTGTATTAATGGCATTTTCAACTTTTTCTTTTTTTTCCATGTGAAGCTTAAATTTAAGGCACCAGCACCAAAAAAAATCAGCCATTCTTATGTCTTGAAGGTTGGGATTTTTGCAAATTGTGAAGGACACATTGTAAAATATTCCCAGCATACACAGCTGTCTAAACATCTGCATTACGCAAATCAAGCTGTTTTTGTGGACATGCAAAATGAAGTGTGTTATCAAATACAGACGATGGAAGGCCTTTTCATAAATGTCATCATGCTTTGCCGTTTTGCTTTCGGCAAGGCATACTATTCACACTGATTTGCAGAGATGTCAATCATGATATTTTTATTCGTTACATGACAGAGCCTGTCAAAGCTGGTCAAAACCAGGCCTGAATTTGACCCCTTCACAGGAGCAGAGCCCATGTTTAAGCCTAAAAGAGCTTGGGGGGTGGAATCCGCCCCCCTCAATATTTTTCTGATATGGCCCGCAGTGCATTTTTTGGGGGAGTTGAGCCTTTAGGAGTTTTCAGAGTAACTCTTTTGGGACATTTTGACACCATTTTTGCAAAAAATTAACATACCATTCTCGTGTAGCACACATTTTTCCGCGACGGGTTAGCCAAAAATACTTTTTCCACTGTGATGCTTAATGCACGCCTACTGGCACACATTTAGCCATGAACTTCAAATGACCATAACAACAAAACCATATGTCTGATTGAGTTCAAACTTCACCTTTGTACATATAGGGTCTCTACATGCATGCCAATGTTTAAAAAAAAATAGGCATTGCACAGATGAGTTCTAGGGGGAGGGGCCAGAATTCCCCCTCCCTTCCCCACTGTGAGACGGGCCAAAATAACCCAGCTCTTTTAGGGTTAAGCTGTGTTGGATTGTTGTTGGTGGGATAACGGGAGTTGCCAAAATCTGAAGTTCAACATGAATCTGACGTAACGTTCACTTAAGTCAAGGCCTGTGGACTGTTTGTGCATATTAAGGTAGTGTAGTAAATGATAGATACCTTGGAGTTGACAGACTAAACAAGAATTAAAAAAAAAAATCCCACATTTTCACATGGGTTACTTTTGGAGTATTCAAGTGATGGGCAAGGACATAACAGGGAACACTGCTGATATAATGACACTCACTTTCACTTGTGTCTCAGTGAAGAAAAGCCTCAAATTAATTCTTTGTGCAGATTTTATCAACAGAATGTTGATGTTTTGCATAATTCACACCCATGTTTCTTCTTCCATTTGTCTAGTGCACTAAAAAAAAGGAGACTTGGAGCAACATGCACCCCAAACTTTAAAATACTCTGAGATGAAGTATCGTGGCGGAGGGCCGGGCACTTTTCCTTCCGGCAATTCAACAATTTGTTTTGTTTTTGGGTCGGTACAGCACGCTGCTCCCACATCCACTTCCCTTTAAGACCAATGCGATCCAGCCACCCATGCCCACCAACTCTGTAGCTGTGTTTTTTTTTTTGTTTCTCCGCTGCATCCCAGAGGCCAAGTATTGATTCCTCAAGATAACAAACACAACGACCAGCACAGTATCTCTTAATCAAGTCTAATTACAGAACCCCCCCTCCCTCTATGTGTCCCCCTCCAACATCTTTTCCTTCTCTTACTGATGTTAGTTTTAGTGATTGTATCTCGTCGCTCATCCGAGAGCATTGATTTGAAGTTCCCTGTCGTCCATGCACCCCTCTAAATAAATTCCCGGGGGAAGTTTACAAACTCGAGGGGGGGGAGGGGAGGAAATTTCTTTTCTTGTCTTTTTTTTTTTGAAGGGGGGGGGGTTACTTACCAAAACCCATTGTTGCCATCGACAGTAGCAGCTGCAGAAATGACTTCTCATCAGAGCTGGCACTGAAACATCAATAGGGAATTTCCTTTTAACACGTCTGGGGAATTCGATTTGGTTTGGGGATGGTTTTAAGTTCATTAACACAGTTTTTTGTCGTTCTTTTTTTCCGTGCGGGGGAGGGGGAAATCTTCAGTTCCAACATTTGAAAATGACAATGTTTCAGCTACGTACACATATGTAGGATACTGCATCTGAGGTCAAGTCAGGAAAAAAAAAAAAAGACCCCTTTTTTTCTTAAAAGCTAGTGAGTAGTTTAATAAGGAGATTGGGTATTGAGTTCTCCATTTCATACGTAAGTAATTGGCCTAAGGCATGTGCAAACATATGAAAATCCCCTGAATACCACACTTAATCAAGTAGTGATTCCTTCAAAGTACAGTGCAATTCTGGAGAGAAAACTTTAACAGGGAAATTTGGGAAAGAATAAGTGTTTGCACGTTAAGGGAAAATATCGTCTCATTCTCAGAGGACCAGATGGACTGAATTCCCTTACTAGTACATGTACTGGTATGTGGTACAAATGTGGCTTTTGTTTATTTTTCCTTCTTCTTCCAAATTCCATACTACCTCAAGGCAAAGCCTGCACAGGTCTTCTACAAGGTTCAACCATAAAATAGGGAAAAGATTCTTCTCCAGTTATTTTTTTTCTCTCCGGACAAGATGCCAGCACATTACTTGAACACTTAAAAATCTAATTGCAGCTGGAAAAGTAACTCTCTTTTTTGTTCATCTCCAAACACAGCAGAGCTTGACTAAATTACAAACAAGCCTTAATTTGATATCTAATCATTTTGTGTTTTTGTTGAAAATTTTCCTGACTTTCAAATTTACACATCTTCTAATGTCACAACAAAGCCCTCGTATCTCCCTTCCAAAAAATGTGAAAAGAGTCCGATCACGTCTCTGATAATTGCTTAGTCCCGCAAAGACCACTTATCAATGTGCTTTCTCCTTAATCAATTTAGACATCCTTCATGAGGTAAGTCACTCGTGTATTAGTAATCTCTGCTCTTGGGGAAGAAGGAAATAAATGCCACCACAACTGGAAAAAAAGAAGAAAAAAAAAAGAGATGGAATAACAAGAAATCCACAGTGGCACAATGTCATGGGTTACGTGCTCGCCAAAAACTTACACTTGATTCACCTTTACAAATAACACAACTGCATTTGGGTTGAATTGAGGATAAATACATTTATTGGTTTTTTCAATGACTTGATGATTTTCAATGGAGAATTTCACTAGGGTATTGCTGAGAGTGCCTATAAGGTTTTCATATTATACGGAGGTGCAATTTCATTTGTGGGTTCTTTGTAGTTTAGAGGGCAATTGTGTGTCAGTGGATTTCTACTCACTGGAGAGTGCGTGGTTACTTGTCCCAAGGGGCGAAAATGCAATTAACTTGTGGAATTGCTTTATAAAGGTATTTTTGTCCCTTTAATAGCATATTCTGAGCAAAAATAACTGAAGTAAGATGAATTCCTATAGCAATGTGGAAAAAGGTGATTTTCTGGCATGTTTCTGCAGTGCCTTTTTCAACAGACAAGGAGATTGAAGGGGATTTAGTTCAAGCTTTTCCACAAACCTTTGGATTAGTCCTGACTGTGGAATGTAATTTCACCGCTAAACTAAGAAAATGACTGCATATGTAGAAACATTGGGAAATTTTTGATCCCATTTAAATATGACACAACAATGCCAGTACATTTTCTTTTGTTAGTATTTTCACATTCACACAACAAATTAATCAGCGGTGAAAATTAAAAGAAAGTTTGGCCCAGCTTTTATGAAAGGGGAAAAATCTACAGGTCTATTCCTTTCGACAGAAAAGGATTTGCTACTTTAGGATTGGTTGCAAATGTAAACTAAACTCTTTTCTTTTCGTTTCTTTGAAAGTGCTGAAAGATTTCACAGTTTTCACAACTGAAGTAAAACGAGCCATTTTTAATTTCGCCGTTGTGAATTTAAAATAAATCAGTCATTTATGTTCATTCACTATGCATGATAGGATGAGCGCCAAATATATTACTGCATAAAACAAGAAAAGAACCACAAAAGGTACAAAGAGAGGAATATTACAAAGAGCGATAAATTTACGAGGGGGAAAAAGTTTTTTATAAGAGCACGTGCCCTGAGGATTTCTCTAATTATGAGAAGTCTAAAGGGCTGAGGGACTTTGATGAAGCTGTGTGCATGAAGGGTATGACGGGGGATCTGGGGATCTGATCATCAGCAGTTAGCCCCAGGGTGGGATCAAGGCTTGACAGGTGCTGACTTCTCTAGCTGATGGACTTTTTCCCCCCTTTGCGGGAATGTACGCATTTCTTACCGGTGTGATTCCGCTGACATTTCTGCTTTTGCTTTTTTTTACCCCGGTGAAGATGGGGAAAATTTGGCATTCTGCTTACAGTTACTTTGGGTGTGCTTTCATTAATTTTTTTCTTTCTAAATATGGTTCATCTCGGTATACTGTAATCCTTAAACTTATGGGACTGAATAGGAGAGGGGGGAGTGAATCAAAACAAAATATCTGTTAAAATGTAGGTTTCATCCACTGTTTGTTTTACGCAGAACTATGGTTGAATACAGAGGAAAAACAACGTAGGAGTGATTCACAATAACAGTGCCACACAAAATACAAATCACAGAAAGGCAAGTTTTGCAGCACACTGTCAAAATTGGCAAATTTGTTTCTGACCAATACAATCCAAGTAAGAATGTGTGCATGCATGTGCCGGTATAAAGAGTACACATACACATAAATGTAACTGGATCACTGGCGCTTTACATCTACTGAAGTGATTATAGACATTATGGGCAAAGGTTGTATAGCGCCAAAGGCGCAAGGTGGATAACTCTGCCTGAAAGGTGTAATCACCACGGGTGCCGTTTGAGCAAGCGATACGCCTGCGCGGTTTACGGTAATGCTTGGGCGCAGGCTCACCAGGTGCACGTGCCTGCCGCGGCACCTGCGCCTTTGCATTAATGCGCACTGCGCAGGCGTATCACTTGCTGAAATGGCGCCCATGCGATTACAACGTTTTACGTGTATTCACGGTGAAGTTCTCCATCTTGCGGCGCTATATGATCTTTGGTTATGGGCGACTAAAATGTCTTGGGGACAAGTTTTTGTCCCACAACTCCTTCCAGACTTTCCTAACAACAGAAAGTGCCCCCTTAATGCAGTGACAGGCCTGGGCACATGTGCGAGTACGTGTACTTATCAGACTTCCAAATGCATTTCTGAATTTAATTTAACCTTGCCAAATCCCACAAAAATTCCATGTGATTTCTACTAAACCTTAGGGGGGGTTAAGAATAGCTACTGTAGGATACCGCATTCGTCAACGAAGAATAGGCGCTATCTTATGCATGCAAGATATTGACTTTCATGTTGATAAATGACCTCTTCAAAACAAATGCTTGACGGGACACTCTACGTAACTTGTTCCAAGTAAGCTTGGAACCAAAGACGGATTGGTTTCAGAATAAGGCTTTTGATAATGGGTTAGAACAGAGTTCCAGTCCTGTTGCATAGCCTGTGTGTCTACAAACTCAAGTTCCCAATCACTGAAAGGTAGGTACTTACTCAATGTGGCCATTAGAATGGATTTTTTTTCCTTCTGTACACCTTGTACAAAGGTTTATGAGGGCCTGATGAGGCAAATGACTTTAATTAATAATTTCAGCTCTGCTTTACAGGCGAAGGGGTGATGTACAAAGACAGCTAAGCCTACACAGTTTAAGAGGAAATTGAAAAAAACTCATGATCTTATCTGGCCTATTGCCTCAGGAAACTTTCACTGTATATATGATGAAAAAAAAAGCAATTAAAACAAGTCTGGGCTTCAAATTAAGATGTTATTCATAGACAGTTTTCCTCGTCACAAATTTCGCACAAGAGAGAAAAAAGGAAGTGGCTTCTTTAAAAAGTAATACTAATAAGAAAGTGAAACTGAAACTTATCCATCTCCTGACCTTTCGGGCTGACATTTTCAGCAAAATATGTATGAAAGATATCCGATCAGATTTTTGGTAAGATATACCAAGTCCGATCACAATCAGATTACAGTAATTGAGACGCAGCGCTAATGAGCTTTGGAACTCTAGACGCAGGAGAATGATGCAATCCATACCTGTGCATTTTCTTACATTATTTTTTTTTTTCTTCCCTCCTGAAACGTCCTTTCACTAATTACCACTCACGCTACACAGTTCTAATGTTATGGTGTTAGCCTGCCTCGGCAATTGAGTTTACAATGTGACGGATAATTTGAACAAATTTGTATAGGACCAGCAAGTCCAATCTGCCCGTTGAATAGGTAGTAATTCAGTTACCAATGCTGGCTAAAAGAATGGCAAAGGATGGGCAAACAGCTAAACCACAAAGCATGATATTGTATAGCTTTTGTGGGATATGTTAGTATGCACACACACACGTGTGAATTCCAGCCAAAGTGCACTTTGCGTTTGGGAACAAGTTACAGGCTGATACTTTTCTGCTATAAGCGAGCATTAGCGGAATTTTCCATGCTGAAATGAAATTCAGTCACCTGATGCCAATCCGTGTAGGATGTTCGAAAGACACAAATTCCTCATGAATATTGCCACTGCAAAACATACAAATTCAAGACTGTAATGCCTATTTAAGGATAAATGTATGTAGGGGATGGACCTTTGATATTAAGCTCTGTTCAATCGTATGTGGTTGACGTCAACCACATGGCACTCTGAGCTGAGACAAAGTGCAGTTCATTCACACTGCCCTGGTGGCCAAGTATAACAAATTACGAAAACCCAACTTTTCGGAAAGAAAATACTACAGCTTTCTAAGTATATTTGGAGTCTTTCTTTGGCTGTGGTGGATTGACAGAGAAGTGATGGAATATGGAAAGTTTCCACAAGTGTGGAAGAGGTGGACGAGGAGCTAGTGAGTTCTTCAAATCAAGGAGACCTGCAATTTTCAAAAGACTTTAGCGGCACTGTTCACTGCAGAATCTACCTGTCATGTCTGTGCGTATGAAAGCACACACGATGGCGGTCCACCTTCAACGGTTTGTGTTTTGTAATGTTGTAACGAGGGATGCAACAGTGCAGGAAGGGCAAAATTCATGTGTTCAGAAATAAGACGGATCAAAGTTGTAATTGAATTAAAACTCTCACCTGAAAAATTCATTCAAAAAAAATCATGATCAAACCATGTTCAGACAGGAAGACGGGTCAATATCTGTGCATGAGCGTAGCCCTGTCTTATTTTACAGGGAGAATAATGCATCCATAAAGCACTGAGCTCGTATGAGGTTATCATTACTCTGGAATCCGGCCATGTCCTAGCTACCACCGTTTCCCAGGTTACAGCCTTAATGAATTGAGGCATTAGTGAGATGCGACGTCTCGATAACGTATATACAGACGCTCTCTTACTTGATCCACTCCTCGGGCACCTTCATGGGATGAGCCATCATGTTGGATTCCTGCTGCATGGCCCACAGGATGGAGAACATGGCCAGCGTGGCTATCCCGCAGTCTGATATGATGCCTGTTCAAGAGGGATAATGGGAAGAACTGGGCCATGAGGTGGCTGTTCAATATCACTTACTGCTTTGGTGTGGTTCATGGATTTTTGGACTCAACACCTGAAGGACGTATGGCACCAGAGACAAAACCAAGGGTGTCATGCATCTTAGAGGGGGGCGGGGAGAGGAATGCCCATCCCAAATTCTTGCATTGAGGAACGGTTGTGTTATTTCACATGGGTTAAAAGTTGATTTATTTCAAAACGGAATTATGACATACATGCATCCATGACTTCATTCATGGCACATTCTGCAAGAAAAATATACAAGCATCCTTCTAATTACAGTGAGCTTTCCTGCCTGACAAGGAAATATGAGTTTTTGCAAATGGACGCAAGTTCATATTACAATAGCAAAATTAAAAGCCTGAAAAGGGGTTGGGAATACGTTGGAAAACATAAATAATTTCTTTTGGGCAACATTTGGCAATATTTCACACTAAGCGTTTTTTAGTTTAATTATTTGAACCATATTTAGAGAAAGTTTAATTTTGGAGAGAAAAAAATCTTATCAAAGCTTTTTACCAACTTCATCACTTCAGTCTTGATTTACAGTATTTTATAGTTTCTTGTTGAGCCTGTTTGGGCATTGTGACTGGATCCCATAAAATGAGTCTTATGGCAATTGTTCAGTTATCCTATTCTAACTTACATTAGGAAGACCAAACCAAGGTCCTTGTTTTGATGTTTATTTGGCATCCTGATTAACATGGATAGTACACTGTATGTGTGTCAAAATATGTTAACAGTTCCTTCTGGTTCTACTGTGCAAAATCCTTTAAAGGCCTGTGACTCAAAAGTGGGCCTGATGACTTGTGATTCATGTTCCTGGGTTGGATCACATTGGTTGATTGCAAACCCCTCTTTCCAGATTTGTCAAAATTCATCAGGAGATGTGGGAGAAATTTGCAGGAAGCCCAGTGACTATCACTTTCAGCACAGATTGATATGCCTTACATGTTGATGCGGGGAGAATGAGCCATTTGATTCCTACAGATTCAAGAAGGTTCCAGACAATAGAGCCTCAGGAGTATACAAATACAGCATGGTTTTGAGGGGAAATAGTGGGAATTGCTGGTCCCGAGGTGTAGGTCAGCTTGACTACATGTACCTCCAGACACAAAGTGGAAGGAGGTAGTCAAACTGACTCACACCGAGGGACCAGTAATTCCCACTATTTTCCCGAAATAAACCATGCTGTATTTGTTTTACTACACTTCATAAATATTCAAACAGAAATCTCACGTTAATTGTACTCACAGACGCCATTGTTGTTTCTGAGCTGCTAAATTTCCATGTGATGATAGTGGGGTGCAGATGTGCACAGAAACAGGGCTTCAATAGTCTGGTGCTGACATACGTTTTTGGTCTTTATTGTAATAGTTATTAGGATACAACTCCAGACTGGTTCCGTAAAGATTACATGACACAGACCACATATTTACGCGGCGGGTTCCAGAGATGTTTTTTTATGCTACCAGAAAAAACTACGGCACGGCAGCGAGGTGGATACTCACCGCTATGACGTCACCTGGTTGCGTATCATTTCTACTTCCCAGACGCGAGGTGGATTCGGCCAATGACGCGCTCCGATTTGCTCATGAATATTTATGAGGTGTAGTATAGGGGTATCCTATCGCATCTAGCAATGATACACATTAATCTGCTAACTCAAATTTCTAAGTCCTACACCAATAACCCATATTGGGGGCAGCAGACAACATGGATGGAACCCATCCAGTGAAAATGAGCATGTCAAATGAATTACATGGTGAGCAGACATTGGCCCACATGCAACTCTGAACAAAAAGGATCAAAACATTTATGACAAGCAATATCTGGCACTATATTTAGGCAAAAATTGTCCAATCACGGGCAAAATGTAAGTGACTTTTTTTTTTTTTTGGCAGTGAGGTTTAATTCAACCCCTCCCACCTAAATGGCGAATGTGTGTGGGGGAGGGGGAGGGTTTCCGCAATACACAAGCACTGATACATGTTATACAATGTCCATTTGGAAGGTTTGACTTTTACCGAGAGAGGACCACTCAGCACAAACCATCAAGTGCTCTCCTACAATACACTGCAACCTTCATGCACACTGTTTACAAGTACATATGCCCGCTTTAGTGATGACAAAGAGAGAACAAAGTATAACGGGCACGTCAGTGACAATGTATATGTTTGCTGACGTACATGTGCTAACCCTTCAAGGAATTTACGGTTAAGTGCACAGATTCAAATAACGACTGGTTAGGCATGTCCAACGTCATTTGTGTGCATCCCACACACTGGAATTCTCATGAGTGGTTACACAATGCCATCTACTCTTTCAACATGTAGCGCATTCCCAACTAAAATCAAACGTGCCACATGGCTAGCCAACCAAAAAGAAGTGTGAAAGCCAGCAAGTTACCCTAGCTGAATTAACCATTGAAACCAGTATCCAAATCCATTACATTTGTCAAGGTTCGAAAGGGGGGCTTTCAGTTTAAAGCTGACAATCTATGTGAATCAATCATTCCTGAAAATAGCTTTAACGAGACTTGATAGAGAAATGCACTTGTCAAGAGTAATAATATCAAAGTATACTGTTCAATTGGGCTTATCTTGAAAAGCCACGCCAGACTCAGCGTATCTAAATGGCACTGCATCTTGCACCATCGTTAAGATTAGGGTTACAAAATAACTGGGGATTTCAGCTGACAGGCCACTCCCAAATTTGTCTCGACAGGGCCCAGGTTCAAACGCCTCTGTAAAAATGTCTAATTGTGTTCAAACTTACCCTCTTCTTTCATTAATGTTAGCAGCAGCAACACAACAGATACGACTACAAGAGCAGCAAGTATCCTGACCCAAAGAAAAGCAGAGCGGGTGACAATGTGAATCATCAAACTGAACATGTTTCTGGTCACACAATGCCAAAGGATGTGAAATAGCAACAATCACCTCAGCAGGATCTACTGACGAGAATAATAAATCAGATCAAATTATGAAAAATGTACATACACTACTAGAAATGTTTCAAAATACCATGAATACATTGCGTACACACACACATGCCTAGTGTGGACATTGATTTGCTCTCCTCCGGTTAAGGAAACTCAGGGAAAATGCTCACTACGATAACTGTTTTAAGCTAGATATTTAACTATAATTTCCTGGACTGTTCCTCTTCATTTCACTACCGATGACCCTGACCCCAAAATGCCTCTGAAGCTGTTTCTCAGAGAGGGGAAAACACTGTGTGGACATGTGTGAGTCCACATGTCTTCTTACCCTACATTATGTGGACCTCTTTTGTATGTCACCCAGGGTTTGCCCCTAACTATTTTCTCACTTGCCAGCCAAACCAGCAGTGAAGGCTTTTAATTTGTCTGCCAGCATTTTCACACGTACACGCATATACATGTATGTAGGCCCGGCAAAATGTACATACAATGTACCTACATGTATTGTACATGCTAGTTCTCTACTGTGTCGAGTACCTGTAGCGCGCGAACCAAACACGAAATCACAACCGCAACATTTCTAGTGTCACAACTACCAATGACCAATCAGAAAAACCAGTATTGCATATTCATACTATAGCACCCGTAATGCATACATGTACACACACACTCACGTCATACGCGTGGGATGCATATTCATGAACTTACATACATGTACCTCTGCGATGAAGTGCATGAAAGCACGTGCTGATTATTAATGTGACCTTCATTGGTAGAGTACATTATTAGCGTTGGGTATCACAGCCTTCAAGAGCTTGTGACAAATAATTGTGCTGGCATTTCTGAAACCAAGCATGATTTGCTTACTATTGCAAATCACTTGACCTCTCAGGTTACTTGGCTTGCAAGGACTACCCATATCCATTGTGAAAATGCCATCACTTCATAACGGAGAAAGCAAGCCTCTCAAATCCAGCAATGCTTCGGTTCTTCACTGAATAATCTCTGGAGGACACTGCAAGGTGCAAAGTCTGTTGACTAGTCTTCCCGGCATTGCTCCTGGTTGACTAAATTTCCAAAAGCGTATGCCGTGTCTGGCACCACTTTGAGGGGACAATGTCTTTTTGTTTGGAAACTGGCGACTGAGTTGGTTTGCACAAAAAAATTGTCCCAGTAACAAATTTGTCCCCACAATAACCATCATTCAGCAATGCGTGAAGTGCCCACAAGTGAGGCTCAAACATGCATATGTGCATACAAAAGCAAACGTTCCCCTCAGAGACAGCCTGGCATTCCCTGTAGGACTGTGACTGACGGGTACCTGGATATCTTCAGTCCCAGAATCTCTGCTATCCTAATACCTGAGACTCAACTGTTACAGGCGAAACCTCTTGACTCTGATACTTTTTTTACATGCTTCTCTGAATGAGATGTACCACTTCAAGGGGACTTTTAGTACTGGCATTTACAAAAACATGTGGAGAGAGCACTCCATGGCAGTGTAGTACAGAGAAATTTTCCAACCAAATCATGTAATAAAAGAAAGCTTGACTTATCAGTCTAAGAGTCACACTTTCATCGGTGTCCAACTGTTTGAAACAAAGCAGTCCCTACCTAGGCTGCCCCTAGTGGGCGTGCAAAGCGAGTGTTTCCAATTACGAGACACGGAGCTCAATGGAAAGTTCTACGCTGTTTCAACTGGATGCCTTCAAATAAATTACCTGGTGTCAAGAACCATTTTTCAGTGTAACACTTACCACCTGACAGCTGGTGTGCTTGAAGATAAAAGAGCGTAACCGATGATGACAGAGAGTAAGTAGCTTATCCCAGCTGCACCAAGTATCAAAGACTGGTAGGAAGGAAATGAACAATAATGTTTAACAAATCTATCTCATATTCTTCAACATTATCAATTTCACGGAACCACAAAAGGGCCATTGTTCACAGAATGCTATCAAAGGTGCTTTCACACTGTTTACACCCTTGGGCAGTCAGGTGGGAAGTCGGGCATGCATTCTTTAGTTGACTCCACGTCCTTTGATATCCCAATTTATTTTCTGCTAGGGCTTGAAATAAAAGTGCGTTTCAGTCCTACCCTGGACCCAAACTCAGCTAGCCTCATGGCTCTTCTAAATACCAAGTTATGCACTCATGATTAGCACTTTGTGTCAGCACTGTTACGTACAGTTGCAAAAGGTGCATTGACATATGCCTGTTATTCTTCCCTAAACTCCTAGCACCATACAACTGTATGTTCTGCTATTAAACGAACTGGGTGACAGTATTTTTCTGACTTGAATACATGAAGTAAAGCTTTGTTTACGTGTTAAACTTGCCACCTTAGTTGCAGCAAACGGAGCACATTTTCAACTTTTTGGATCTTAATATTCATGAGCCAAGGCATGATGCCACTCAAGGCAGAACAGGAGGGTCTCCGGATAGCTTTTGTGTACGAAATATGTATCACAACTTTTCTACATTTTCTTGAAGTAGGTTCCGTTTCATACTTGGTTTTCACATTAAACACCATGTCTGGACAATAGTAATGGCCAATATTTTTTCAAAGATTATTGGTGGGTGATTTCGAAGGACCGATATTTGTACTGTTTTAATGCTCTTTCTGACAAGGAGTGCCTTCTATGACAACACAAATATAGCACCCCCATGCATACATTGATAAAAGCATTTTCTAAGAATTACGTGTAACATCTCCTTTTCACTTCCAAAACAAGAATTTAGATCTTGTTTCATTTTGTAACACATGGTAGTAAGCATGAAAATAAACTGAGCTGAATATCCAATGCGTGTTAACTTTAAGCAGAGATTCTTCACTTACAGCAACAGGGCCCTCAAACTGGGCCCTGACTGCATGTTTGCAACGGTTTTATGAAGACTACTAAGCTCTTACTTGCAGGGAATCCATCAATTTCATAAGCACAGCAAAAGAGGAAAAAGCGACCTTCATCAGTGATGTTACAATATAAATTTGCAAGTCCCTATGAATGAGCAACTGTTTGTAAACAACATGAAATGCTATTTTAAAAGCAGCATGATTACCTGCAGCGATACATCAGCAGTGGTGCAAAAAACATCTTTGTATGAACTGTGAAGGCCGGCTCAAACTTCAGGCAACACAAAAGCAAAACGAATTTGACACCACGACAACTTAGTGGGAAAATTTTGCTCGAGTTGAAATGTGTTCAACTTTTATGCATTCGCTTTGCGATTATTTGATCTGACGTCACAAATACGCGCCAAGTATGAACCAGAGCAAGGACACTGGACCCTGTTCATCAAGGTTTTCCCTCCTGCTTCTGAAATTTCCTTCCTCATTTCCGATTACTTTAGCAATGCAATCAATTGAGAATGGCATTGAGGGAGAAACATTCATTTTGGGCTATGCCAAATATCCAAATATTTGATCGATTCTTGAATCTTCAAATGTTATTTTTTGAATTTGAATATTTAAATGCAAAATTCACGAAAAGGAAGGGACAATTTTTTGTTTTACATGAGAAAAATTGCACTTTGAAGGCTTGTTGCAAGCAGTTTCAAATAAAAAGTGTCAGAAATCCTACAATTTAAAAAGTAAAATATTCTTTACACGACTTAAAAGGAGTAGAAATTTTCAACAGGGCAAGAAGTCTTGTTCATCTCTTAAATTTTGCTAAATCATAACTGAAGATACTCCTAGATGTGAGAAGCTATTATATTGATTAGAATGTAAAATTGTGTGTGTTATTGCAACTGATTTTGTATGGTTTGTTCATCAACAATCTGCCACTCGGTGCGACTGAACATTCGGATATTCGATCAAATTGAAGGTCGAATATTTGAAAAGTGAATTATATGAATTGACTCAGCCCTACATGCATTTCTGTAAAGCTTGTCATTGCTGAATGCTGACCACACGCACCTTCATGAGGAGTGGCTGTTCCTCAATCTGCTCGGCCATGCGACTGCTGGTCCTGACTGACACCCGGACCAACTCCACGGCCTCAATAGTCAGGAAGACTGGCTCTGACAGCCAGATTAGCTTATCGTAGACCCACAGGAACAGGTAGGGTACTACAGTGATGGGCAAGGCTAGTATGATGCAGAACAGTGCTGTTTGAAAGAACGGTATGAGCGACACCTGCATGTGTATGAAGAATATTGTTAGAAATTGACAAGCCTCCATTTTTTCTTTCTTTGAATGTCAGTCTTTCAAAGTAATTTAATTTAGAGATTCTCAATGACACTAAAATGTAATACGTTCAAGTTAAAATAAAAGCACACAATGTTTGTAAATTATATTTAGAATCATTCCACTAACTTATGGTGTTTTTTTGGTTTATCACTGCAGGAGAATCAGAGAGACAAGATCTTTTATTTCAGGAAACTGCAATTCACCACATTAATTTGTCTTGGAAAACACACAAGTCCACAGACCACTGTCTATTCCTTATTGGATGGAAATGCATGTACATGTCTGGAGTCAATCAATGTGTTAAAACCATCAAAAAGTAAAAACCTTAAATCTTTAGAAGGAAATCAGTCTTTCAGTGATTGCTCACAGCGACAATGCAGCGATCCATTTTTCTGGAAGCAACAATTGCACCTGGATGACTCATTCCATCATAAAGTCAGCTATTTCATTAATTATTTATTTACCAGTATGTATCAATATGATGTGTTTTGGCAAGTAAACATGGTAAAGTGGTGAGCCGTGGGGGAAAAAATTAGGCCTAATGTTTAGGACCGTATAGTAGCCAGGTCCCTTCTGGTAATTTCACCAACTGTTACCAAGTGTGCTTGGTTTTTCAGTAGGTGGCAAAATACATGTGAGGGCATGAAGGGGCCTGGAGACTCTACTGTAATGGATGTTAATTCTTTCACTTTTGTGTGGACCCTAAACTTACAACATAAGCCTTATGCTTATTGTTAATAGTAATGTGTAATTGTGTATGGGTGATTTTGCATAATGGTAGTAAGGCATTGTGGGAAGGAAAAAAGGGCAATGATTGCTCCTTTTTCCTTTCTGCAGACATGACAGACTGCATTCCTAAGAACGTCGGTCACTTTGGCACCTTGCCAACTCGGCACGTCTACCAACTTGACACCTCGTCAACTTGGCACCACGTCAGCGCCTAGCCAACTCGGCACCTTGCCAATTTAGCACCTCAAATGTTGCCTCCGGTCTGCATTGTCCAACTCGGCACCTGACCGACTCGGCACTCGAACCGAAGCAATTGGTTCTAATTCCGAGCATGTGCTTCGTTAATTTTAAATGATTTGGAGATTGGGTAATCCGCATGGATTATGGTAACCCAATTAGTTCAACAAAGAAATTCATAAAGAAACATAAAGAAAAAGATTGAAGGAAACCCATTTTTGAAATTTAAGTCCGATTTTATTTTAAAAAGAGAAAAATAACCCTTGCTTTATCTTGGCAACTCTATGAAAGCTCGTTATCGAAGTTGCCCCTGTGTCTCCAGCCCCCCTGGCAGACCCAACCTGACCAACAAGCCGAGTGGCTACTGGGCCCAACTGAATACTCATATTGCTCTGCAAATACACGGCCCAGCCCACTGTGCACGCAACGCTGGCAACTGGTCACAGCTTACGGGCAGGCAGGGTGATCCATGCCGGCTGGGTCCAGCCGGTTATACTAACTGGGAGAGCTAAGACAGTGGTGGACTAGGCACCCTCTCGAAAAAAAAAAAAGACTGAGGCCAAGCCCTTTTTGAGAAACGAGCTATTTTAGAAACTTTTCTTGAACTTTTCTTGTCTAAAGATTTGGAGGTGTAGATTCCATTAATATAAAAACAAAATCTCCAAACAATGGGTCGGTTGGTTGGTTGGTTAGTGCAATGTTCCTGTACCTCATTCGCTTAGTCTTACTCTATCTACCGCGTACCGCATACAGTACGTTCCGTCCGTGTAGGTGCCGAGTTTGAGAGGTACCGTGTTGGCAAGGTGAATGCCGAGCTGGCAAGGTGCCGAGTTGGTGGGTGCCGAGTTGACCAGGTGCCGCGTTCGCAGGTACCAAGTTGGCAAGGTGCCGAAGTGACCGGTTACCCATTTCTAATTCATATCATACCCACTGCTTGTGCAACTTCCAACACGGCCAACATCATGAACATGGGCATGTCAAAAAGAGTTGACATTTCAAAATGAAAAACGAATCCGATAATTTGATATAATTTCTTCTATCTTTAGAAATGACTTAATATTGTCAGTTTTTCAAACTTACCAATACACCTGGCAAAGCAGCGCCAATTAGTGTGTGTAACATCATCATCAAGGACAATCTAAGCACAACCTCCGGCCCACAAAATGACCCAAAGAGGGGCATCGTTATCAGCCAAAGTAATGGCACAATTGATAAACATTCCATAGGGAAACACATAATGACTACTTATTACTTATTTGTCGATATTAAAGAAAATGTTAGGTCTTTATAAGTGCTTTAATCTTAACCCCTAGCAAAGTGGTTACTAATCGTGGAAACACACTGGCACTGCAGCGCACGCAGACGACGGGTTCGAATTTCGCAGCAAGCAAATAGTCCGTTTCTCTAATAGTAACACGCCAACTTTCACGTTATGACTATAACTTACATGTGGCGGGTACCAGACTTCAGGACTACGCGTTTTTTCCCCAGCATGCATTATAGTCGGAAAATGGCAGCGCTTCCGGTGATGTTACGTATGATGCAGCGTTAGCGCTCATAAATTGTTTAATTTCTTGAATTTTGTGTATTTTCATACTGTGGCTCACTTTTACAAGCGGTAACAAGCATGGAAGGCATTAACTGGCGAAATATTAGAGGCATCGTAACCTCTTGTGGGGTGGAAACGTTTATGAAAGCAGTGGAAATTTGGCTGTTGAAACCGCACGTCGTTAACCGTAGACTTTCAGGAGCAGTCGTTGTGTGCAGAACGCACACGACGTGTAAGAACAGTGCAGCGACGACGTTACGGCAGCTTATCAAACAGTTTTCAACCACAAGCTGCGAATTGAGAGACAGTTTCCTTACTGAGAGTATTGCAACATTTACGGAAGACCACTTGCATGACCTTGATTTGTCACATGGTAAAATTGGGGGTAGGCCTAGGCCTAAAAATGGAAACCTTCCAGAAAATGAGCGCGTCAAAAGAGTATTTGAACTGGACGAGCAGAGTCACGATGTTGCAACTACTAGTCCACAGCTGTCAGATGAAACATACAGTTCAGCAGTTGAGCTGTATGTGAGGAAGCTTATACCGCGAATCACTGGACATACCAGACATGGAAATACTGAAGAATCCATGAATGAAATAATAATGATTGGTAATTAATAGCCTGACCGCCTTTTTAAACATTTGGACAGGGTCGGACTATTGACCGACAATATCTGAATGTTTAAAAAGGCAATTTGTAGAGTCTAAGTTACTGTAACTTGGACATGTTGGACTACATGTAGATAGGCTGTCGGCCCTACTTATCACAGTATTGAGCCAGTACTAGCCATATGGGGCAGCGCAGACATCCGGGGTTAAACAAAAATACGGGTAGCAACCACACCGCGGCCGGTGAAAACAACTGCAATGAGCATGCGCAGATCAAAGAAAAGATTGCATAACTGGATCCTCGGACTAGCTGGTGCGTGCGTACGTTGCCAAGGTCCCTGTTTGCACCGGCGTAGTAGGCCTACCTGTCATTTTGTGAGAATACCGGATGTCCGTGCTGCCTCGTAGGCAGATCAATTTTTCACCAATTTAGTTGTATGAAATTTCATTCTGTTGGTTATGTGTTCAGTCTGAACATGTCATAAATTTTGTTATTCTTGAGTTTTTTGAGTGGAGATGATGTAAATATAGTGTGTCGTGTGTACGTGTATTCAAACAGTGGAGGCGCACATCACAACTCGAGTCCCTGTATTTGGAGACCCTTTATTTGGAGACAAAAGCAGTCTCCTGAAAGAGAAAATGTCTCCAAGGCGACAAGTTTTCCCAAGTGGGCTTAGGTACAAAAATATCCACATGCTACTGTCAATTTTTCTCCCATATTTTCCATTCATATAATTTAGTTACGTTGTTTTTATGAACTTTGTGCCATGTGACTTGATTAACTATATCATAAAGAATTGATGTTCAAAAAAATTGTTTGAATGAAGTCTTTTCTCCACCCTTTATGTGCCATTGCAGACGCCTGCTTGTAATGGTGGGATCTCCATGCCCACTTGGAAAAAAATTTTCCCCATTGTTTCTTTGTAGGGACTGGTTTTGTCCATAAAGGGACTTCGAAAAACAAGAACTGTCTCCGATGCGCCTTTATTGTCAACAGTGGATAGGTTAGAAAAATGGAGAAAGAGTTCAGTATTCAGCCCATTCTTGGACTTTTGTGAACATCAACATGTTTTGAAAAACATACCTGAAACGACTTTTCCTCGGCTTCAGTTTTACCCAAGCTGAATAGGATGGAGTTTGCCAACAGTGGTGGTGAGTACTATCGTGGAGGTGATGATTTCTATTAAATGTTTCATATTCTTCCAGATCATGTTGAGTGTGAAGCCACATTCAT
Source organism: Acanthaster planci (assembly GCF_001949145.1). The sequence goes on from NW_019091527.1 coordinate 410,919, forward strand.
TCTTCTACAAAGAGAAATTGACAACTGGAATGCACTCCAAACGGTTTACAGACTGAGCTTCTCTTCAAAAGCATCAAGGTAATGTAACTTATTCAACAGGAAAGGTTCTTCAGTTTAAAAAGTCATATGCTGCACATTCCAATATTGAATAGTTGTTACTTTTTGCTTCAAGAACAAGTGAAATTTATAAGTGTGCAGACATTTCGTATGAGTTATGAATTTGTAAATAAGAAAGGACAGGACAATTAACACGAGAGACGTAAACACTGGTAAAGGCAAAGAACTGCTAACAAAGTGCAGCAATTGGAAAAAAAAATTCAAAGTATCTTTCCAAATGGCATGAACATCTGCACAACTGTGAAACTCCTTTTGACATATCCATCCTCTCCTCAGGATTAGTCTCCATATTTCAGAGAACTACAAAGAGCCGCAGTCCCCATCCCTAGCTGTCACATGTCCAACGGTAGCCTGGCTGCAAGACTGCTTACTGCCCAAGATAGCCAAGTGGGCATCCAAAGTCAGTGCCGATGCCCCAGTGAAGAGTTCCCAGGTCCTCGTATCCATGGAGAAATACAGCGCTCTGTACGGGAAACTGAAGAAAAAATACGGAGCAAAATTTGTCAAGGTGTGGAAAAAGATTTTTGTCTCTACAGCCCCTTCAAAATCAGACAGGATATACAGAATATAGTGAAATAACCAAATCTCTCTGAATAAAAGAAATTGAACTGATGGCAATAAAAACTAAAATCAAGAAAAGTGTGGATGAAATGTAGTGAAAAGTAATTGCAATTTTGTGATATGTGATTGTAACTTGTATATCTCTACTCTGGGTTACACAGAACCTCGTAGAATCGTTGTAAAAATGGGTATATCTTTGTATTAAGATAATTCTCAACAGTGTTCATTAAATAGAAATCAGTGGTGCAAAATTGAGTTTAGCACTCAGAATTACAGATTCAAATCTAGCAGAGGTTGCACAATCTTTTTGTGAAAACTGTATAAAATAACCGCAGAAGTATTTGGAAAAAAAAGAATTCCAAGTCCTTGATGTCAAGACACCAATGCATTTCTATAAGGTAATAACATGCAATATAGCTTTGAACTTGCAACAAATTCTACTCAGAAATGCTTCCATAATGTCGTATACAAGGATTTGATGAAAAATTGGTCGTAGTATTATGATGATTATTATTTTAAATCAGATTTGGCCAGAGAACACCGATCCCCTGAAGTTTGTGTATGAGGATGTTGCCATAGCAACCTACCTGATTGTTCTGTGGGAGCAAGAGCGGGTGGAGAAGGGGTTGAAGAGTCCCCAGTCCTTTGTTGACTTGGGCTGTGGCAACGGACTGCTGGTGCACATACTCAACGGTGAAGGGGTAAGTTATGGTATGTTGAAGGACGACTCTACGAAGCAGAATTAGAGTAAAAAAGATTGGAACATGTTTTTGGAGAATCAGAATGTACTTTTTTTTTAATTTAACCTTTTTTTTAATCTACTGTTATTGAAAATGCAGTGTTTTCTGAAATTTCCGAATTTGTGTAAAATTCATTTGTGCTGAAAAAGATTTCAGTCCATACATAGTATTTCATTTGTGGAAATGAATTCCAAATTTGAAAAGCGCTCTTTCTTTGTTAACATTAGATTTAAAAACCCATTTGATTTGTTAAAACTGACGTCTGTTTCTCCAAAAACCATATTTCAAGCTATTTGACTTAATTCTGCTGGGCACTAATCCTTGCACATACATGCAGGTATAGACTAATATGCGAACAGTTTTAATGTCCGACTCAAATTATCACAATGAGTTGCAAGTCACCAGGGCAACATTTGATTTGAAGGCCTTTGAAAAGAATCTGACACAATGGAAAATCCCCAGGATTCTCCAACATTTTTCACCACATAATATCAAAATGAAAAAGCTGTGATTGCTTAAACTAAAATAACAATTTCAAAATGGTCTGAAGATTTCATTTTGTGTGGAACCCGATTATATATGATAAAGTTACGTTTTATTTCACGACTATTTTTTTAGTATCCTGGAAAGGGCATCGATTTGAGAAGAAGGAAGATTTGGGACCTGTATGGACCAGAGACCCATCTGGAAGAGTGTTCTATAACTCCATCTGATACTTTCCTTTTCCCGGATTGTGATTGGCTGATTGGCAACCATTCAGATGAGCTGACACCATGGATACCCGTTATGGCAGCAAGGTGTTACTTGGAGTGTTTTCTCTTGGGTTGGATTATTTGGGTCTGGTGAGGCTGAATGTGGTTGGGATGCTTGTATGGGATTGGGTTGGGCTGAGTTGGATCAGGTTGGATTTGATTGGATTGGGTTAGAGTATATAAGATTCGATTGGATTTGTTCGGGCTGGGTTGGATTGGGTTTGGTTCGGTACGTAGGATTGATTTGGTTGGGTTGGATTGGGCTAGGTTAGTCTGGATTGGGTTTGACTTGGTTGGATTTGGTTTGGTTTGGTTTGATTGGGTTGTATTGGGTTGTGTTGGGTTGTATTGGGTTAGGTTAGGTTGGAATTAGGTTAATTGAATTGTGTTTTATTTATTGCATTTGGCTAGGTTGATTTACTTTGGGTTTGTTAGGTTGCACAGGGGTTGATTGACTGATTTTGGGTTTTGCGCAGGATGTATTGGGTTTAGATTGACTTACTGATCAAAATTCTAGCTTGGCTTCAATTGGATTACATTGATTTGCACTGAATCAGGTTGACATGCAGTAAATTGGATTACTTGTGTTCACACTGGGTTTGGATGGGTTAAAGCGGGCATTGAATGGAGAAGGCTTGGTCAGGTTCAGATTGAGTTCTTGTATGCCAGGCTGGCTTGAGTGTGAAAAGAAAGAACAACCCGGGAACAACCCGGAACATCCCATAGCAACCCGGTTTCACCGGATAGCTATCATTCTTGCAGCCACCCCTGTAGCAGTGTGTTCTGAGCTTATATGCAAGTGGCCAACTCCATATTCACAGGTCGTCCTACTCAACCAGATACTTTGTCCTTCCCTGCTGCTTCCACGACTTTGACATGAAGTACATGAGGACCGACCAGACCAAGACCCAGTACCGTGCCTACCTGGACTTTGTTGAGGAAGTGGGGCAGGTGTGTGGCTTCCAAGTGCAAGAGGACACAATGAGAATCCCATCCACCAAAAGGGTGAGACTGATTTCTGCCATTTTGCTGTAGTTTTTTTGGCCATCAGTGAGACTATCTCTCGATACTATCATATCTAGCAGGCAGATGTTATCCAGTAAGTTAATATGTTTAAAAAAATGAATGTACTTACGGCGATGGCCAATAAAATGAAACATATACACATAGTAAAAAAACAAACTCTTCAATGTTTTGGAAGCGGGCACAATTATGTGATGTGACATCTGTTTCTTCAGTAAGTTGGTATGTTGGACTTCATCATTCCGAGCCCTGTGTCATTTGTTTTCTGTGCTACAAAAGCCTATTTCCATGAAATCAACTTTAAGAAGGCCTTAGGCACACGTTTGTGTGTACATCAAATACATCTCAGGTGCTGCAGCATCACATCAATATGACTTTATGGAAATTAAATGTACACCACCCATACAACCCTGTACAGTTGAACCCCAATAATAAGGGGACCGTTGAAACAATATCAGTCTTATAGCAAGATAAATGTTAGGTCCAAAGTGTTATTTTCTTTCTATTACAAATAATACAAGGTCTCTGTAACAACAAGAAAATTTTTACAGTCCCAAAGACCTTGTTATAAAGGTGTTGGACTGTATTGCATCACTTTCATTTAGGAGAACCTGATAGAAACTTTGTTTCCTTTGGGCTTTTTATTTTTTAACTGTATTTATTGTGTGTGTGTTTAATTTAATCTGTAAATTTTGATTCCTGAAAAATAAAGTAAATGTACAAATATCAATACGTCAACCTTGGACAGAGAGATCACCATTATGCACTTTAAAGTAGATTATTGAATGGTATTTTAAATGCCAGTTTTATCACTTGTTTAGATATGCCAAATTGGAAGTCACAGAACCTATCCACGGGAGCAGTCAGAAGACATTCGTCAGCTGATCACAAAATACATTACAAGCCGACGCGCACACAGAACTGCAACCGTCCATGATAAAGAAGTGGAGCTGGCTCAGGAGGGCACCTCATTAACATCTGAAAGAAACGTCAGTGGCACCAGTGCCTCACCTTCTCAAGGACAAAGTGCCGGCTTAAGGTGCGGTAACCAGACTCACTGTCCAGAGTCTGACAGCAGAAGCAGCGAGGCCTCGTTGGTTCAGTGGGCCCCTCGTTTTCAGCCCCGCAAGAGAACTGAGCCGGTCCGGAACTGTGCCAAAGTGGACTATAACTTGAGGCAAAGGATCGTCAATGAGGTGGCACGTGCCATACTGACAGAGGCAGGCTCGGACGTTTCTGACAGTGCGAGAGACAGGAAAGAGAGGAAATTATGGAGGAAAGGAGGTACTTGACTTAACTGTGTTACACTAGACTCTAAGGGTTCGGGCTGCCTGATTTTTCATCCATTTCATCTTATTCCTATCTCATTTGTATTTCTTCTGATGAGTTATCTTTGCCTTTAAAAACCAACATGTGGAAAAAATGAAGTCACGCGGAAAAACCGTCTTAAATGAAGTTCTTCAATTATTTTGAAAACTACTTTTCTGTGACAACTGCTTGTCTTTCTGTCAGGCTCTTTGACGTTTGCTGAGATTGCGAAACTCTTTGACAGTGACACCCTGAAAAACCTGAAGAGTGAATGCGGAGGCTTGAAGACTCTCCTCAAAAACTCCCACCAAGTTTTCCAAGGTAAAAGAAATGCGCCACTGTGATGCCTTAGTGTTTGTAAGGATGGGAAGTGCGTTTTAACTCTTGAGCTTCACCCTCTAAAAGACTATCAGTTGCTTACAAATCACTAACCTCAGTGCCTGAATTAACCCCTTCGTGCCCGATGACGGTAAGAGCCGCCGTAAAAATTGAGATCCTCAGCCCACTTTTCAGCTATTATTCTCGGCCCACGCTCGAGCGAACACAGTGAAAGAAGGCATACCCTGGCTCTTGTATGTA
>NW_019091527.1:417777-438351 GCF_001949145.1 Acanthaster planci
ATTGCACAATCAGAAATACTTTTGCCAAAAGTCTTGGGGGCCAAAAAATATTGGGGGGGGGGGAGAAATTCCTCAGAAAGCAAAAATCCCCCCTCCCCACCCCACCCCCAAAAATGACAAAGCCCATCCCCCACACAGACACCTCCGTTGGTCAAATATTCGATGTGGTAGGAGCATCGTAACAACTCGTCTTCGGTTGCAATGAAGCGAGTGCACCTTTTTTTTTCTAAAGTTTTACACTCAAAATTAGCTAATTCCAATAGAAATTGCAGACTGTAAAAAGACAAGTCATTATTAATGATTTCTTAATTTACCTATAATGTGTACAACCTCAAGACTTTCCCTGGACACAGTGTGCAGCACTCCAAGTGACCCAGTATGTGATTAAGTGTGAATGCTTGAGGGTCATATTAGCACTAATCTCTGGGTTCTTATAGTTTTCTAAAGTATTGGAGGAATTAGTTGTGAGTTATGCTACGAGAATAGTTTGCGTCATAGAAAGTCAGTGACACACAACCGCTTCCAACCATTACAAGATCAGTAATAACAAGATTCTGGATATGATAATGTACACCGTAAAATCTTGGCAGTTGTGTGCAGATTTCTACGGGCTTGAACGTCATTTACTCGGCGAGAATGAGAGTTCACTTGATATGAGCATTTTCACCAGCCTGGTGGAAACCTCCAGTATACAAGCACAGCATGGTTTGAGGGTGGCTAGCTGATATTAGCTTGTCAGGTATTGGAAGTTGTCAAACTACTTTGAAGCCAAACCTAGTTTAACACTTAATACCTTAGGTAATATCGAGCATCTAGCCGAATTTAAACAATGATATTTGTTGTACTGTACCTCATACATGTGGCATCACTGAGCATTTGAAAGTGTTTGACACTTACTTGAGCCACAATCCTTTCACGTGTAGCTAGCTAGGGTCTATATTCATGTTTTGGCACTTCCCAGAGGGACAGTCCCAATAATGCTTCACGAAGCGCACTTGCCCCAGGTTAGTTACTCAGCAGTCTACTATGTTTGTGTGTATTTGACCCCTTGTGGATCATAAATATGTATGAGATATGGTTATTGTCATCTGATTATAGCAAAAAAGTTCGGTTTTGCTCCTCAGCATGACATGGCTGAAATCACTTTGCGTTTTCATATTGACTCGGTTGAAAGTTTTCAGTTTCTCTGTCAAGTTAGGAGGTAGATAACTTCAGGCCTGTACATGTTTTCTAGAATTGTCTTTGTATAATTCACATTAACTAATATAGTGCACTTTCGGTTTATATTACCTGTAGTCAATAATCAAACTGTGTACTGTACGTACATGGACATGTTGTTAATTTTCGAAATATATCAACTTCTGATTTGTTTATTACAGATTTTAAGAATGATGCTTTGATGAGACCACAGAAGTATGCAGTTGTCTCCACATCAAGAGCAAAGTAAAGCCAAGAATTTTTGGGAATAATTCCTTGCTCTTCAAATCAACAAAGAAAATCCACGGGCTTGTGGGTTGTTAGCTTTCTTGTTTCAAAAAGATATTTCTGCCATATTATTATTTTGACATTTCTTTTGTTGGTTTCCTTTGGTAGGTTAGCGTTCTTTGACATCCATACAGAGTACTTGCAGTGCACCAGTCAAATAAAATAAAAGTTTACAAAGACTACATTCTTGCTTGATATAGTCCCTGATTTGGCGTCATACTTTTGACATACTCAAGAGATTTGCTCATTGCTTCAAAGACCTCCATTTAGTAATAAAAACTATTCAAAATTACACTTACATAAGCTATTGCTAATTTCCCTTCTTGAAGTATGTGAATGTATGGCCGCCTAGTGGTTGTCAGGTTAATCTAAAAAATGAGTAGACCTATACGATCGCAGGTTCAAATCCCAGCTGGGGGAGTCATGCTGGCGATTTGTAATTTTATTTTTACTCCAAAGTCCTAATGTCATAACATTTTAAATCAAATTCAAAGTTCAACTGCAGGATGTGGGACTAAGTCTGATTTCTGTCTTGCGATATGAATTCATGGTTACAATGTTAGCATGAAATGAGACGGAAACACCGAACACGTTAAGTTTCCATGATAGCAAAAACAAAAAGAAGCAAGTCAGTACTTGTTCACAGTCATATATCCTCTGCTCAGAATTAAGGATTTCAAAGCAATAGTTTAAAAAATTGATCAATTTTGAAGGTGTGCTTCTGATCAATCTTGGCCCAACTGTTTGCATTGTTTTAAAGTTGATAGCCTTGTAACCAGAGTTGCTGACTCGAGTCTTCATTTTTGTGACGTGACTTGTAAATACCAGCTTTGACTTGTGACTTGACTTGGACTTACAAAAAATGACTTGTGACTTGACATGGACTTGCAAAAAATGACTTGTTACCAACCCAAGTCAGACGTTACTTGACCATCCCCATATATTTTTAATTAAGCTATTCAGTTAACGTCTTACGTGCATAAAAAATGGACTTCGGCTTGGGCACCGGCTTCTACTTAGCCCAGCTGCAGCTGTAGATCAGGGCAGCATGCATATCATGCTGCTACGTTGCGTTGATGCATGACCAGGATAAACAGCGCCCTCAATATCGTTTCATCTCAACACTTCCACCCTGCAAAGTACATTTGTTAAATTAAAAAGAGTTCCAATATAGGACAAAGTATGTGATAAACTGCAAGAATGGTAATTACAACACAAGTGAAAAGGGGGAGTTACCTAGGCATTGTCAAAATAATTGGAAAAAAGGTTTTCAGCTGTCCAAAACTCATCTCGTAACTTCGCAAGTTGACGCCTGGTTCCTTTTGCTTATTACAGCTGGACAAAATGATGTGCAGCTCGGATTAAGTGACTTGTGGTTAGACCAAATGACTTGACTTGACTTGCCCTGTGACCAAATGACTTGTGACTGGACCTAATGACTTGTGACTTGGACTTGCAAAAAATGACTTGCTGCCACCTCTGACTGGGACAGACATGCCTGTAGATTAATCTGGGAGAACATCCATTCACTGGGGAAGAACTTCCCACTCGGCCAGCTAAGCATTTCAAACAGTATTGAAACACTTGCCTGACATTTTGCACTGGGATGAGTAACAACCCTCAAATTTGCCTAATTTCCCATCAAGCCAGCTGAACGGTCAGGAAATATTTTGCCTAACTGTCTTTTAAGCCAGTGGATGGTCATCAAAATATTTGCCTAACTTTGTACCAAGCTAACGATTGGACACTATTTGCCTAACCATCTATCTTCCTAGACATCTAACAGTAAACTTACTCGTTTCTCTAAGCAGCCATGGTCGAGAATCATTTGCCTAACTCCACTGACCCAGCTGCAGAGGTTATGAGAAATTGCCAAATCTTCCACTGACCCAGCTACACCGTAAAGAGATATATGTGATTTGCCAGTTACATTTTGATATGTAATTGCACTTGCAGTCAAGAGCAGCTTACCGTTGTTATTTTACAAATTTACCCAAAACAGCACTGTAGCAAGAAATTGGGGTGAAAAAAGGATCACTTTTTTAAACATGTTCTAAACCTCCCTCTTTGGAGTCTTGTTGGCTAGTTAGGTCCATGTCAATTTTCTCAACTCTTTTCACAACGTCGAACTGGCTTGTAGTATGGCTGCTCATACAGTGAAATGTTGGGCAACTTTTTCAAGATTGTTGAACTGGCTTGACGGGCAGGCCATTTCACACCGACCCTTTATGTCCTCCATGAAAAACATTGGGTAAATGTTTCAGGACCGTTAATGTACTGGTTCGGTAAGGCAAATTGTTTCAGAACCGTTTGTTCCACAGTGGAAAATATTAGACAAATTGTTTTGTGACTATGAGGTGGCTCATTGTCAAGTTAGGCTAAAAGTTGCTGATTACATGCATTCTGAGTATTGATGGATCAGTGGAAAAGTGGCATTAAAACTTCTTAGTAATTGTTAGTGAAAAGTTAGGCAACCTGTTTATGACTGCCAGCTAAGAAACCCAGACGAAACATATTATCACTTTGTTTAAATTATTTTCTTGTTCTTTTTACCTCACACTGTCACGACTTGATGATTCCAACGGCCGAAAAAAATGAGTTAGGGTCTCTCGAAATGAAGTCACGCTTACAGTCAAACGAAGTTACATTTTCTAAAACAAAATCGTAGGATTGGCGCAAAGTCCTAAGCGTGGAACATTTACTGTGCGGGTTGTGTAGCAAGGTGGGTCGTATTTTTAATTTTGAAGATGTATTTTGCTTTGAATTAAAAACCACACTTACTACTGCGAAGTATTTCGAAGTTCTCCTCCAAAGACAAAACATTTAAGCTCTTCTACCTCTCGTAAGAGTGAATAGCTATTCAACCTTCTCGGAACCGCCAGCCCTATTGAAAAAAAATGGAGTAGACCAAAATTCAAGATGGCTGCGCCCACCAATGAACCGATGGAGCACGTGGGATCACAGAAAATGACCCAAACCCAAAGAAAAGCAGTGATTTTGAACATCAAAGAACACGAAAAACTCTTTCTCGAAAGCAGGGAGCATTCTAACTCCTTGGTGGAATTATTGGAAATTGTTCAGGTGAGATATATAGGCTGAAATTCAATCCTACGGGAGTGTGTGTGTTCGATCACGCTATCCATCGTTGAATTAAACGTATATCCCTCTATTTCCGACATTGGCGGCGGTGTAAATATACATGCGTCCCAAACCATTGCTACTTTGGGAAATTCTTACCAACATTTGCATTTGAAGACATTCATATGGGAAAGAGTTCCATATACGCACAGTACTAATTTTCCCTTAAAATATTTTATCAGCCATCAGAAAGTAATAGCCCTAACATTTTCCAAAAAGTGAAATTTAGCTGAGAACATTCTGAAGCATATTTTGTTACAGACTTAGAAAACACATAGGTTTTTGGTATTCATTACCAGATAACCTTCAGCACCCTGTTCCTTCAATAAGGAAACAAAGTCTACTTTCTCAAACTAACTAACATTTTGACCCTTATTAAGGAACCATTACTAAATCCTGATAGGCCCAGTTTAGGTAAATTTTGACGGAGTTCATTACCATTAGCACCCTGTTCCTATAAGGAAACGAAGTCCAAATTTTCAAGCTAACCGATATTCAGACCTTGAGGATCCAGTCCTTAATCCTAGTTGTTCTAGTTTAGGTAAATTTTGACAATATTTAAGCAAGAAAACCAGAATTTTTTACCCAACTTTGGTAAAAGATGACCGCATCACACCATTTTGTTTCACGTCTTGTTACCCGACTCAGCCATTGTGGATATACTAAATTTCATAGAAGAAACTTTTATGGTTCCAGGTCAAGGAACCAGACTACAAGCGCTGATTCGTCTTTGTTCACAGCTCTTCGTCACATCATTTACACTGCCGTTTTACCCCATAATATCCCTCAAAAACCAAAAGCCCTGTTCTCTTTTTTTTCTAATATGAAAAAGGACATCACCAACAACTTGTCTAGATATGTTTTTTGAAAAAGTAGAATTTGTACATAGGAACAGGGTGCTAAAGGTTATGAACACCAGGTTTTTTGAGACAAGTCTCGTAGGTTTGTCTACAGGGACAACAAGTGTTGTCCATATATGGAACTCTTTCCTTTTTATTGTACATGTTATACTTATAGGAACAGGATACTAAGTAAAGGAACATGTGAATATCAGCCCTAGTTCATGCCAGTTTGAACATGGAAAAATCACCTGTACAGTAAACTTGGACTACAGTCTTACAGATCTCGCTACTCAGTTAAAAAAGCTCTCTTTATACCTCCATGCACATGCAGAGTTTCCTGTGTGGTAGAGTATGAAAACGGAAATCGAAAATCATAAAACAAATGAAACTTTCCACTTTGGTTTTCAACAACAGTCCGATGACAAGACAGTTGCAACTGCAGCAGTCAAAAGTCTCCACAAGATATTCTCCCGGTTGCTCAGTAAAGATGCGCTGACCTCTGACACGCCGAGGACGAAGTCCATGAAGGGAAACAGGGAGACGAGAGAGGCTACTGTGAACCCGGAGGAGCAGTACAAGGCCTGGCTGCAGGCCAGGTACCATGACTGTCTCAGGTGCTTGGCGCGGGTGATTGACACCTTCACAGATGCGCCTGCACTTCAGGTAGGCTCATTTGTCTCTGAAGCAGGTAACAGTCCAGTCTGTACTGTCATCTAGTTGCAAAGGCAAACGGGGGTGGGAGGGGCAAAGGAGGCCATGCCCCCCAACAGTGCAGCCAAGTTTTTAATCAGTGAGGGAAAAGCACGAGGGGGGTGTTTTGTTCCCCCTCCATTCAAAAGCGTGTTAAAAACCCCCAAAGTTAGCCTCCTCAGTGGGGTTCCTAAGGCATCTTCTGTATGTTTGTTACACAACTCGTTCATCCTCCCCTGTACTTTGGGGCAGGGCTGAGTTGTTTGATCCAGGTTTTCATATTTCAGGCAGGCTTCACACTCTGATACGAGAACAGGCATAAATAAATCGACCCACAGTCGCCAAAATGACGTCACCCTCTGCATAAGGCCATAGGAATATTTTCTTTTACAGTCGCAAGTTCAACAACAGCGAGTGAAAACAGAATTTGCTATTTTTTTCCCCAGACTGTTAGATTTTCATTCTTTGGTCCACAGTCCATACATTGTCAGGATCGCTGATCTTCTCTCCACTGACCATTTCATAAATTAGAAGAGAGATTGCCCATAATAAGCTATTGTTGGATTCTGCACAGAAGGCTGCAAGGCAAAATGAGCCCATGTCTACAGTCTTTAGTTCAACTAGAGTACTCTTTTCAAAGATTTACTTTGAATCGAGGAAATTTTAGCAATTTTTATAATAGGTTTTTACCCTTAGCCTGACCTATAATCATAACACTGTGTTGTCAAAAACCTTGCCAAACATTTCACAAGCTGACTCGAGTAGGACTCGAATCCTTGCTGCTCACTAGTGCGGATGGCAACCACCGAGCTTAATGGGGTTGGCTGGCCAGTTTGAGTCAGATGCAGCAGTCGGCACTGCAAAATGCTCCTCTAAAGGTTGTGTCCAAAAGCTTGTAAGCATTCAGCACTGTTTAGTTTCCTTTCCTCTGCTTTTATTTGGCAGGAAATAACCCTGTGCAGCCTCATGAAGCTTCTCCAAACTGAGTCCAACCACCCTCTAAGGAAGAAGGACTTGGATGGATACACATTCCCCATCAGTGTGTTGGCGGTAAGTTTGAACCAGCAACTGTAATAATGGTTTCTTAGTCAGTACCCGTAGTTTTGATGATGGGTGATTTCAATTGTGGGCTGAGCCGGGAATCAAACCCAGGCCATAGAGGTGGAAATGCCCACCTGACTCCTTGATGCCAAAGCAGTCCCCAGAATCTTTTAATCACCGCCTTCCTTGTTAGCACTGGAAAGTGAGCCACTTGATATAAATATGATGCCCTATGGCATCACTTCTCTGTTTTCAGAATTAGGAAATAACACTCAACCACTGCAACTTCTCCTTAGTTAAACTGGTTATTCAAACTTACTTTATAATTTGGTGACTTTTCCACAAGTGGCTCTGTTTTCTGCCCAAAGGAAGATGTATGTAATTTGTTTTAATTGACATTCTGCTTCTGAATTTTGTTATCATTTCATGTAAAATTTTTTTGTCCTTTCCTCCCAAGCATGTTGTTCCCAAGCTTCTCTCTAAGGACACAGACATGAAGGACTTGATTGGCCGGTTCCAGGAATATCTGGAGTATGATGACATCAGGTTCTACGCCCTGAGCCAGGTCAGACAATACCTGGGCCAAATTGTCAAGAAAGACGACAAACAGGTGAGGTCCCAGGCCCAATTTCACGGTGCTGCTTTATACTGTAAAGCAGAGTTTTTTGCTAACCATAGCCCCAAAATTTCCTTTTTGGGAAGCGTATTTCACGGCGAACATGTCACCATTGCTGTGCTTGGCACATGAATTACATGAGTGTGCATAGAGATTCCCATTCTTATGTCACTAAGTAAGCAAACTATACCTCCGAGGTCAGTGTGCCCTGTGCTATACTTTAATACTGCTGACGGTCTCCATGAAATTTGCAGAGCCTCTGTTGCTGTAAAGTTGTGTGCTTAGCAGTGCCGTTAAATTGGGCCCTCGACATCAGAGGGTGGACATCTAGTGCTTTCAGTGTGGAAGAGTATGGAAGGAGACCTCTGATTATCACTTTGAACCAAATTAAAAGTTTGCAGTGTGTATTTATATGTAGGGCCCCATTGTTCTATCAGTGTGAGTGCGCGATCACGTTGCATTGGCGGCCAGTTGACCAAGTATGAAATCTCTGACTTCACTTCCCCTTTTTGAAACAATCTTCCGCGAGTACAAATTGGAAAGAAAAAGTTATCAGCCGATGGCAGAATTATTGGCAAATCGTGGAACAACATTGAATGATAGGGCAAAGATCAAGCAACTGCGCAGATTGACTGACCAAGCCCATCAGCTTTGTTGGCTGATGTAAATTGTCATATTTCTGCTATAATTCTATAAATGCCAGCTTCCAGACAGCTGACTTCATTTTGTACATTTCCGGTTTATGCTCAGGACCTGACTGTACTCTGCAACAACACATTTGCCCTGCTAGAGCATGTTACCATGCCGACAGCGGGGGAGGACATTGGCAATTTCATGTGCAGAGCTCCAGGGGAAGATGAGGAAGTCAAAGTGACGTCTCTTAAGGTACCTTCACCCTGACTTCCTTGTGAGATGCTCTCCCATATATATCCAATTCCAACCAATGGCGTAACCTCTATACTTGAACGGAATTAGTCGAAGATGCCAAATAAAGTTTATTACCAGCTTAGATCGGCAGTTTAGAATGTGATATAATCATGCCAAGATGATGATGGATTTTTGCCAGTTTGGGGGAACATTGATATGTGATGGAGTTGGGTGTTTGGATGTAACTGATGTATTCTGAAAAGCTCAGGTTGGAAATAATTTGATGATACGTGAAACAAGAGCTTAAAACCATGAAACACTGGTGTAAAATTGGATCGAATATGTGACAGTTTGCTATGAAATGATGAATTTTTAAAAGTAATTTGAGATTGGTCAAAACTTGACTTGAAAGTCTTCTGAAGCTTTTATTTACTAACTGAATAGGCTTTCCTGGCGACTTGGCAACCTAACTCTTCACCAAGAAAGGAATTTTTGGCTCCCCTGCATTTAGTCCAGCAACTTGTTAAATTGAATCGGTTTCCTTGGAACTTTTGACTTTGGAAAAAACACAAGAGATAGACGTACACGTTCCCCCTGAGTAGTGTAGTACTTGGAAATCATCCGACATGTGAAAGTTGTACAAATCGTTTGACACTGAAGGTGTCTTTTTGACCAGAACCACCGGAGACATTTCAGTGAATCCTGGCTGGTCTTCCTCAGTCTTACCTTACCCCCAGCCATCTACAAGAAGGCGCTGGTCATTCTCCACGAGGTGGTCATGCCTCACATGTCAAACCCACTCTTGCTGACCGACTTTCTGACCATTTCCTATAACATCGGTAAGAAAGCTTCAATTTCATTCTACAGTTACCTAACTTTTCAAATAAATCCAGGGGACCAGTATCAACTTCTTTCCGTTTCTTTCTTAAGGCCGCCACCTCTCCTTTTTCCCCGTTACTTTTTTTGTTTCCCGCTGGTTTGTTAATAATTTTAGGCTCAAAGATTGATGGTGCTTTATGTGTGCATTGGCAATGACTTTGTTTTATTCACACTGATTATAATGTGTGTCATTGTTTCTTACATGTGTTTCCAGGAGGTGCCATTAGCCTACTAGCTCTCAATGGCTTGTTTATTCTCATCACCAAACACAACTTGTGAGTCTCAGTCACATTGGAAAATACAGTCATTTGCAAAAGTTTAGGACCACTCGTACAAAACTGCATGAACCCGCAGAAAAAAAACAAATTCTGCAAATTTATCATTGGAACTTATGTTTATTGTCAACGCGTAACCTTAGTCTCTTGATTGATGAGTATTTGACTACATTTCTATGATTTAAAATGTTAACAGTCTAATATGCCCTCCTCCATTTCTGATGACTTAAAGTGGCTTCTTTTTACCCATACTGCATTGCAGTTAAAAATTCATACAAAACCTGCCTTTGCAAAATATTTCATTCGAATGGGCTGGTATCACAACTCTGATGTTATAGACCACTGTAAAAACATTTTATGTGATCATTCAGTGAGACAATAAAATGAAGGCCCAGTGACAGAAATACTAACAAAATTCCAGGTGGTCTTGAACTTTTGCAAATGACTGTGTGCTATGTGAATGTACACCGTTGACTTTGGAGGAATGCATGTAATGTTGCCTGGACTTTTACTTCCGTCAGAGGAATGGATTTTGTGGGTGTCATGGAAATGTCTACAAAACCATACTGAGTGGGCTATTTATGACTTCACAGAGGCATGCTAGAGATCAAGAAAACTGAAAACATTATTTGTGTTTATTAGAACTCTTCATCACATAGGTTTATAACTTGCTCCTACACCCACATGATCGCTATATCATTTTCAGTTAAAAGCAAAATGCTTGTTGAAACTTTTGGTTTTGTAAGATCGCAATGCTCATGTTTGACCTTTGAGAGAAATTCCCATTTTTTAAAGTTTTAAGAACAAAGTACTTGTAAGTTTGTTTCATCGAAAAGAATTTGTACTTTTGATTTTCTTATGCTGAACGAGTGCTATTTTCAAATTTCTGAATTTGACCAGAGAGTATCCAGAGTTTTACAAGAAGCTGTATGCATTGTTTGAGCCAGGCATCTTTCACGTCAAGTACAGAGCACGCTTCTTCCACTTGGTGGATCTCTTCCTCAGCTCAACGTAAGACAGTTTTAGTTAACTTCACTCGAAAAAAACAAATTGTCGTGCTCTGTTTTCTGTATGAGCTGGCAAAAGGATCATTTATAATTCTGTTTTTCATCAAAATCCTCCTTTTTTGTGAATAGGTAAAATGAAAAACTATTTAAAACAAACAAGAAAACAAAAACCTGCTACAGACTTCTTACCGATTGGAATAAACCTAAAATGGGAAATGTTTGAGGCCTCAGACTGATGTTTTGATCCTAACATTCTCTCTTTTTTGAGAAGAATACTCCTTTTTTATCCTGATTTTATCAGGATTGAATTATGGGTCCTTTCTATCTTTTTAATTAGATGTGAGAATTCCTTTGAAGTTTCAGGGTTGAATTAAAACTTAAAGCAGATCAATCTTCACATTTTGAAAAATAAACTTCTTCTAACTAGAATTTCATAAAATTAAAGAGTTCGAAGAACTAATTCAGTATAACATTTCAGCTGTTTCCATTTTAATTTCACAGTCATGTTTATATACATGCATTTTGTGTATTTTTTTTTACAAACTTGGTCAAACTTTGCCAAGCCACTCTCTCGTCCAACTCTGACAGAAGAAACGTGTCTTTTTTTTTTTTTAACAAACTCATCTGTTTGACATCAGGTACTTGCCAGCTTATCTAGTGGCTGCCTTTGCCAAGCGACTCTCCCGTCTAGCTCTGACAGCACCCCCTTCAGCCCTGATGCTGGTCATCCCGTTCGTCGGCAACCTGCTGCATCGGCACCCCAGCTGTCAGGTGATGGTGCACCGACCCGACGGTCCATCCGGTGAGTGCCTCTCGGTACTTGTTATGTCTTGGTTACTTGTTCAGGGTCCCCAATTGAATGCAGAAACTAACTCACACACAATAGTGTGTATTTGCCTGCAACTGGGGACCCCTATTGTTCCTCTTTTGTTTGTACTTTAACTTTTTAAGAAGACCACCCATATGTTTTGTACTCAGTTGTCAATCGGGGACCCTCTGTCAATCGGGGACCTTATTGTCCTCTATTGCTCAGGGTCCCCAATTGCATGCAGAAACAAACTCACATAGCCCAGAATGAGCACAAATTTCCACATAAAATGATGCATCTGGGGAAATGGGAGAACAAGCATGTGGTTGGAAATCATGACATTGAAATTGTGTGATCCATGACTTGTGGGTAAGGTAGGCATACTGCATACTCACTCTATCAAGACCAGTTGACACACTTAATCTCTATTTTATGATAGAACTTTCTTGTCAATCTTATGATCTTTCCACAATAGTGTGACACTTTGCTAATGATTTGTAGCTTCGCTTAAGTGATGCATTATACCTGAACTATCGTAAAGTAGCCCCAAACCACATTTTTTGTGATTACTCACTACAACATAATGGGCAGCACTGTTGAAATAGTTAAATAGAGTATTTGTTTTAAAAAATATTGCAAGAATTAGCCTAATGTAAGTTTTTGACTTTCAAAATAATGCGATCAATTTGAATGTGCAATTATGGCTTTTTCTTCAAATCTGTAGTTTTTGAAAGTTTGCTTTGTGGAATGATTACGTGAGCATGTTTCCGTATTTTCTACAGAACTGGCAGATGACCCTTGTATAATGGATGAGACAGACCCTGCCAAATGCCGTGCCATGGAAAGCTCACTATGGGAGATACAAACTCTCAAATCCCACTACCACCCAGGGGTGGCCACAGCAGCTGCATGGACCGACAGGCCCCTCCCTAAGGAAGAGTGGGACATCTCAGAACACCTGGAGTTGTCTACTGCAGAGGTGGGCTAGACCATTCTGTTTGAGGGTTGATTATGGGCACAGAGATCAGGAGAAAACAAATTCCTTGAAGAGAGTGGACCTCTGTGGTACAAATGTTTGTCTGGCTGAGATTGCTGTGATTAACTCTATTATAATTATTACAAGCATTGCCCGTGAAATTGCTGCCCATGGTTGATTTTCTCATGAATATTCATCATTCTTTTCTATATAGATGATTGGCTCAGTGACGAATAAGAAGATGAAGGCAGCTCCTGTTGAGTTTGAACCTCCTAAGGGACTATTCGGGGACAAAGAGGATACCTTTGCCAAGCTTTGGGCTTGTGACTAAAAAGTCATTCTCTTCATTCATCATTTGCCTTCAACCTTAAACTATCCGAAGTCTTTCAAACCCATCAATGAATCTTACGAGATTTTGATGGTTTAAAGACAATGGACTGCATTCTTGTGCATGGGCAGAGATTTCTTGTCACAAGTGGGAGGGGGGAGGATTTCTGAAAGCTCAGCACGGCCTCCATCCCAGGTGAGATCATGATGCTGGTAAGTGCCAAGTCTGGAGGTGCAGGCTAAGTGTGGGCTTAGTCAGTGACTTGAAAAGTCGGGGGGGGGAGATTATATTCGTAATTCCCCCCAGGTCACCCTCATCTCCCTTCAGGGTCTCCGCCCATGTTCTTGTGTCCGCCATCTTGAATTAAAAGTGAGGCAACGTTAACTTTTTCAAAACCTGTGATTAAAAATAGCCGGAACAGACTAAACGTTTATTATAAATTATCGCCACTTTACACTCAGAATGATTATAATTTGTGATAAAGTAACAATAACAGAACAAAATTACATTGAATATGATAGATTCAGGGAACACAATTGAAAATGGTTTCCCTGTGAATAAGGTCCAGTCGTTATTGCTTTCCAAAGGGGCTTAAAGATGAAAGTCGAATTTGTGTTTGTGTTTTAAGGGGCCAGTCAAATTAGCAAGGTTTCTTTAATGGCCGTAAAGTTCTTCAGTGTTTCACCTCCCCAAAACATGTTACAGTTTTGACTATGTATACAGGCATTAGTTTGAATGGACTAATAGAGTACTTTGTGTTCTTTACAAAGTTGTATTTCCTTTATAATGTTGAAAAATGGACAGATCAACCCTTTACCTGTCAGTTTTGACTTGAAAATGAACATTGCTCTTCATTTCAAAACAGAAATCATTCTTTGGTCTCAATCCAGTTTCTTACTGAAGAATAGGTCATGGAGTGCATAATACATGGGAAAATGTAAAACCTTCAATTCTTCTGATGTGACAATTACTTAAACAGCCTCCTTTTTACCGTGTTTTGTGCCTAAATGAATTCTTTGCCAATCGCTCCAATGGCCCAGATTTCATTTAAACTTGAGACCTACTAAACACTTCTCAGTTCTCATGATTTTGTTGTCTAGTGTTCTTCATCCCTTGATGAAATAACCTGACTGGTCGTTGATGGTGAATATATAGGGCCAAATTCCAAAGTGCTGCTAGGACACATTTTTTGGCTTACTGCGTCTGTGCACGTTTCACATTGGTCTTTTTTCAAGTCACTGATTTGTTAGGTTCCTAGTTTACCATTGAAACCAATTGAAAATTTGCAAAACATATCTTTGTATAAAGTGCAATGGAATACATCTGTGGTAGAACTTTCAGTTGCATTGAGGTCGGAGGGTGTCAGGTCAAGAAACTAAACTTGAAGTCTGGAATAAAAGCCGAGCTGAGATTTGGAAAGCCCTCATAGACTCAAGCAGTAAGTGCAACAAGGAGCACCGATCAAAGGCAGAATTTCTGTAAATATTTTTATAAGCACATCTCTTCTGTAAAATGCTCTAAAGGGTTTATTGTCCTTAAGGTGAAAGTGAAAGCATAAGGGAATCACTTTTGGCAAAAGTGAATGTCACAACCAAAAGGCAGTGCAGACTTTGTCAAGATGTTGCTTTCCCAAGAAGTGTTAACTTGCTCAAAGATCACACCGCAATTTCTCTGCTATGCTTAGGACGGGGCATCTGGTAACTGTTGGAGAATTCTGTAGAATTGAATCCTTTGCACTGTTAATGTCTGGCCTGTCTTGGACATTTGTATGTGACCCACCACTAAACATAGCCTTGATTACAGTTTCTTATTTTTGTCTATATTATTTGACTTTTTGAAAGATAATCTACAGCTTTCTTTACTGTGTGTTGGGAATTGCTAATTAATCCTGAAATATCGGGTGGCGAACAAGGAAGTTTCAAATAAAGTGTAGAAATTGAGAAGCCAACTCAGCCTTTTTGAAGTCTTTTGAATCAACGGTTTAACCTTGGGACTGAGGAGACTACCAGAGAGAAGGTCACTTCAAGAGCAGGAAATTTCAGGTTAAGATTTTCTGCAAAACTGTGTTCCGTAGTATCCTGGCAAAAAGTGACCAGGCATCCTAATGTGTTTTCTGTCTGGTTATTATTTTTCATTAAAACTGGATTGACTAAGGGAAATTTAAAGCCAACCCATATCAACATTTATTTGAAATCCTGACGAGTCTACAGGAAACAATGAAAACGTTTTGTACTTTTCTTCATTTTGGTATGTGTGCATGTATCTGTTGTAAACTTCAACTTCTGGAAAAGTTTGATATACTTGTACATGAATTCGAATTTTTCCTTTGGGAGATTAGATAATGCATGGCATGAAAAAAAGCCAAACGAAATGCTTGGAAACAGATTTTTCTAAATGAAAAGCGAATAATTTTGTCCTTTTCTGAAAGTCGTGATTTCCTTGTTTCTACATGTACTGATGCCCAAATGTAACACTTAGGATGCTCTAATTTTGTCGAAAGAGGGCGCTTCTTCCAACTGCCTTTATTATTATTTATTATCAGGCAGATACTCGGTACGCTAGACTCCGGGTACCATACACCAATAAATAACTTGGTTTGGGGCATGTGGTGAAAGTGTGCTGGAGTGAGTGGGCGTGAATATCCAAAGTTTCTCGCCAGAATGGTTGTAAAAGAGACAGTAAAGGGGCTGACTGAGTGCCTAGAAACAATTGACAAGTACAAAGGAAACGACTCTCTGTTTGTGTTGTTTTGTGGGGACAAAGATGCTTCAGGAAACAGTTGGTGTCCAGATTGTGTGGACGGTACGTAAAGTTAACGTTACAAATTGTCAATGCACGAAACTGTAAACGTTATTGCCCTGGCTACTTTTGATTGTGGATTTGCTCTTATGTGTAGATTAACCCTAAAACAGAGCTAAATCCTCCAATTTCAATATAATTTTACACACAGCCCAGGGAGTCGGGGTTAACTGATATGTTAGGCCTTCTTGTAATTTGGGTGCAGTCTGTAGATCTGCAAGTTACCTCCAGAACTGTGGGGTCCGACTTCAGCTCCGCTTCCACGCAGGGGTATAGGTATCTGCACGTTCATGTAGCTTTTTTTCGGTTGACTCTGTTAAATTAGAAATTGGGGGAAAGAGTTTCATATCCGAACATTACTTGACACCCTGGTATTAACCCTATGAAACTAATCTGAAAAATTCTGAGAGTGTTGGAAGTAAATGCTTCAATATCGTCCTTGCTAAATGTTGTGTTTTTATAATGTTCTGATGGCTAGTAATAAACATTCGCAAGGGCAAGGGGGAAAGATTTCCATATACGGACGCCACTTAACACCCTATGCACAAACCCTATGGGACTGGTCTGAAAAATTGTGTTTTCTTAGTAAACAACTTGTTTTTTTCCCTCCTAACTTGATCTTTTCTGGACAGTTTTTGCTTTCTGATTGCTAATAGGTCACAGTAGGGAATAATTGCTGCCGTTGGTTTTTGGAACTCTCCCCACCAAGGAAAAATTATTGATGTCCGTATATGGAACTCTTTCCGGAACCCTAATTAATCATGGACTTGACTTCCTCTGTCTGAGAGAATCATCCAGAGACACATATCAATTGTGCAATAGGTAGCTTGGTATTCGCATACCCTGTATATCTTTATGGAGCCTGAAAGTAAAAGGTCATGCAGCAAGCTTCCGGAACCCTTGCGCGGGCTTCCAGTGAGGATTTTACATTGGGCCGTCCTATCACGTTCGATAATTTTTGGAAAAAATGATTCCTTACTGAAACCACCCCATGAAACACTCATGTTGGAATTTTACCTTTGTCTTCCTCAAGTAATGTTTTGGAAAAGTCACATGGAGATGGGTAACAACTCATTTTATTAAAGACCTTTCACGTCCGGCGATATCGTACCTAGGTCACCTTGTTCATGCACATTTGTTTTCACTCGCTTTCTTGAAAATGAGATTGTACAACCTTGCAAAGATTTACCTGCACTGGATGGGTTCCAGATTTTGTTGAGCTGACATCACGCAGTTGTTGTCAGCAAAGGTTAGATAACATATCAGAATCTTTCGTAAAAGTAGAATATTGCTTTCTGTTTATTACCTTATAAATTATCAAAATGTGCGAAATATTTTGATCTGTTTTTATTTTGGTTTTTAACCACAGACTACCATAAAATTTCAAACCGTAAAGTATTCATCTGTGTACGAGACCGCCATATTGCACTGTTCTTAATGTATTTTAGATTTTCGAAAGTGATGGGTCAATTCACAAAATTCTGGTGATGAATTCATGGTATTCCTTTGGTATGACCGAGCAGTTAAGTGTTCTGAAAATCAGATTACATTTTACAGGCATCGTTTAAAAATGAATTCCAGACTGTGTCAGTCAAAATGTCAAACCTCTAAACGGATTTGGAACTTTTATTTTCATCTAAATATTTAAACTTGTCAACGTCCCATCCTTAGCTGTGATCTAGAAAGAAAAGGCAAATCAAACTGACCATGGTGACCAGCGTTGGGGTTGCACTTATCCAGTTATCAACTGTCAATCAAAACTTCCCCATCACACGTTTACTTCCTTGTTAAAATGAAACTCATTTTTTCCCTTCTCAGGTTTTGTTTATGAATAGGGAATCAAGAAAAAAGGCAGTCTTTGTACGCGACATTGAAAAAATGATGTTCCCTTACATTATGTAGAAAGAAAAAGGGCGTTTCTTTCCATGGGTCTTTGGACTAAGCCAAACACAATATGGTTTAGCATTGTCATTGACTTTTCCTACTAACATTTTGTCTTTTTCAGCTGAACCTTTCGTGACATCGGGCCTTGCCTCAGCTCCAGATGATGGAGTATTTATCTACTGCTCTGTTGGAGACCGAGCTTTGTGAGTACTGATTTCAAACCGGTATTTGATTTCCATCAAGGAACAAAGTTCAACAGTCTCACGGCAGCTTCACTCTTACTGGAAGTTTAGAGCATCACTGATTTGTTTTGGGAAACAAAAGTAAACACAGAAGAATTCCATATTGGACCGTAACAGTTTGTGAGTGTCATGAACATCAGGTTTACCCTACTTTTTAAATGCTTTCCCCCAGGTACTGAACCTCTGTCCTTGCTGAAATCCCCCTTAAATTAGCAGGCACCCCTTTTTAAGTCTGGTGCTTATGAAACCCCAAATTTATGTCTGTCTTCCCTCTCCATCTTGCAGCTGGAAGGACCAACAGAACGGATTCCGGACTCATGACAAATTGAAACTGTCTGCCGTGCCAACTCTGCTGAAATATGGAACGGTGGGTGATCAGAACTCACTTACTGGCATAGGAAATGAGAAATTCCTAACTATGCATCCCCATCCCTGCAAAGAAAGACGATCTTTGTGGTTGGTTCAAATAATGTGTTGTCACTGTTTGTTTTGGAAAATAGATGCAGTTACACTTTTCCCTCAAGTACAGAAGGCTTGCCATGCACAGCAAAGCTAGAAGGGACCCTAGGAGTCATTCACATGGCACTTTGAAACACACAGCATTGGGACCTCATTCGGTCTAGAAACATTGCCTTCAAACAAAAATTAGTATGTGTGACTGGCTTTAACACATAAATGTTCACACTTTGCACAGGTGCTAGGTCAAAGGGGAGTTGAATAATTCAAATGATTTAACATTTGACCTTCCATTCGGTTGAATATTCAAATGTAATAAAATGCCCACAAAAGCACAAACAAAATGTGCATGATTTCACCAAAAGTTAAAACACAAAAACTTGAAGGAAAAGTTGTTTCGTACCCTGCCCAAGTAGAGTAAAGCTTTGCAACACTGAAAAGTTCAAAAAATTTCTTGCCAAGGACTTTCTTGTAAAGATCTTTCAGTTTCCATGGATTAAACTTGTGTTCTAAAGTGCACCAGTGTGGTTCACTGCTGTGTCAGGCATCAGAAATTTATTCAGGTGTTGTAGGTACATACCGTAATGCCCCCGGATGCTCCAAATCTCTCAAGAGATTTTTGAAAGATTGGGTAGGATTTAGGACAGAAAAAAAGAAATGGATACACCATTGAAAAGTTTGCCATCGGCATCTTGCACTCTGAAATATTTTGGATGATTCAGTTTAGGTCTCTGTAATTTTTATGCTGTTAAAGCGAGTCGAAGTTCTGACACTTTTAAC
This sequence comes from Acanthaster planci, assembly GCF_001949145.1. Next base: position 436,891 of record NW_019091527.1, read on the forward strand.
AAAGAAGTGTAATTACTTTTCTTTCTCTCTAGTCCAAACGGCTGGTTGAAGAAGACTGTAAGAAGTCAGACCTGGTGAAGATGTTGTTTGAGGATGAAGATTGATTAGACGGCCCTGTATTTGAATACACCAAGAAGGAGTCATTGCATGTATCACGCTGTACAGAACTTTCGCATGCTCATTATGCAGTTCAGATACATTCGTCATTGCCAAGCATATAATGATGACATATTGATTCAGCATCATGGATGTCTTTAAATAATTAAAGCAGAAAGAATATTATCTACTCTACAGGTCACTACCATACAAAACAAATTCTCTTCAGAGACACAAGTGTTTAAAGACAACAGAAATGATAGAAAAAGGACAAAATTGCTCTTAAAACTACTACTTCTTTCAGCGACCAAAGCAAGTCCCATCAGAAGCCTAGACACAATTATTATTTGATTTTATCTTAGGATTCTTATATCAGCATTCATGTCAAGGTACAGATGTCTTTTCAAGATCCTGTCTTCCATATTATTTCTATTTTAAACCTGAAACATTAAAGCAACCAAGCACAAAGTTAAATCAGTTTTCCTTGTGCTGGGTTTGATACCTGGAGATCTGAAACTCTCAACCCCCTATAGGGCAGGTACCTGACTAATTTGTTTGAATTTGCAACCCAGAACCTTACTAGAATTTGACTGAACTGTTCTGAAGGGGGGAACAATTTTTTGTTCATCAGTCACAAGGAAAAACAAGATAATAAAAGTGAGAGAAGTAAACAGAGAAATTTGTGTCCAAAAATTGCTTTGCTTCAAGTCTGGTTGCTCCTGATTTCCCGCGGTAACTCAAGGGGGGGGTTACTCTGTTTGGAATCATATCGAGAAAAAGCTTTACTTTCAATTTTGTCAGGTTTGAAAAAGAGACCAGAAAGGTTTCAAAAAAGTGTATCTGGTTCCATTGAAACCCAAAGAAGTACACCCGATCTCCATCCACGCTTGACTTCAATTCAAATGTTTTAATAATGCTATAATGCTATAATAAAAATTCCTTTTGAACTTTTGCAATAGGGTAATTCCAGAATTAGGGGTCCATTTTCTTTGTGTTTCTTTTACCTCTGACATGATTTTGTAAGTTCAGAACACTTTTCTAATTTCCAATGGTGCTAAATTGATGCAATTTACCTGCCAAACAAATAGTAATAGTTTGAAATCAATTCCGGTGATATTTCCATGTCAAATAACAACAGTCAGATGTAACAGGGACACAAAAATATCACACTTTTGAACCCCTAATTTCTGGAATTACCCAATACCAGGAATCTAAGTTACTTAACTTTTATGACATTTTGATTTTTTCTTCTCTGGAAAGTTGTGAAGTGAGTCTGCAACAAAGAGGCTATAAATTCAGCAGCATTGCTGGGTGCAATCAGACAAAAAGCACAGTCCCTCAATTGCATAGTGCTACCAGTCAATC
>NW_019091527.1:438683-450735 GCF_001949145.1 Acanthaster planci
TGTACGACATCTTGGGCTTCACTTCCCGCTTTCGGGACAATCTGCCACGACTGCAAATTAGAAAAGATTACTGAATTTGTGGCAAATCTTCTAAGATCAACATACACAAAGACTGAGCAATCTGGCGGACTGACCAATTGTGCCCAAAGGTGTCCATAAAAGTGGCATAACAATAAAAAATGTACATATGCACATGTACATGATATGTGATTTCTGCCCTCGTAGAAGCTTCAGCCTAATTACATATTGAAGATACCACAACGAAATGTACACTACAATGATGGCCTCGCTGAATGTCTTAATTTTGATGGGGTTATTGATATGAACTTGCAGCTATTCGTGGCTCAGGCTGTGATGGGCTATGCCCATCACAGCCTGAGACGTGTGAAGATTCTGTGGATGCAGACTGTTTCATTTTCAGATTGAGTTGTGTATAGCACAACATATGATTTAGCTGCAACAAAATTTGCTTAAGCAGGAAAAAACTTTGCTTCATAAACAAAGGTTACCAGTTGAAACTCTATCTGAATGTCATGCTAACCCCAAAACAGCTAAATACAATCCCCAAACAATATACATCACATGGAATTTTTGCCAGTTAACTGATTTATCAAGCAATGTTTTTTCGCGCTTAAGCAAATTTTGTGCTTAAGCAGCTCTAGGAAATTGGCCCCTGGTGGTATGTGCTTGCATAAATACCACCATGAAGAGGTGAATAATGAAATACTCTGGTCGACCGTTATTATTGGAAGTGTGGTAAAGGATCATAATGTGGACTGACAGATAAGAAATGTTCTAAAAGCTACAAAATGACGGAAGGTAATATGACTAAGTTTGGAAAAATAGGCCTAAATTGTGTCCAAAAAAGCCAGATTTGATTAGCACTTGAGGTCTGTGTCACAGCACTTGATTGGTCGAAAACAATACTCGAAACCAAATTAACCACTGAGCCAAATAATTCAAATTTACATTAGAATGTACCTCTCTCAGTGCAGATTGAGAAATATTTAGATACCAGTAGATAAATTTAATATTACCCTGTAATTATTAAATTAATACTATGGTTCTTACACATGAAAATGACCTGTTTGCTTTGTGCACATTCAAATGGAATTATTTGTTTATACCCTGTGCCACATACTGTAAAATAGTTCATGCACATGCTGTATCACATCAAAACTCCCCACAGTGGTCACAAAGCACGCTTTTATCAGTGTAAAGTAGACAGTCACTCACGCCCAGGCTCTGCCTATTAGGCCAACTGCCTATGCAGTCAAATGGAAGTGGTCAAACGGCCTGTGCTAACTAATTGAATTTTGAGCGCTTATTAGTTCATCCGCTGTGAATGTGAATACAGCATGAATACAGCTGTGAATGTGAATACATGCCATACAGCATGCCTCCACTTGAAGAACTTCAATGATTTTGGACAAGCAATTTGCCCAAACCAATAAAATGTTTTAAAAAGGACTTTTACAAGGTGCCTACTGCTGCTGTTGAATGCAATCAATGCAGGTCTACATGGCTCATCATAATTAGACGTCTGCAGCGTTTAGATTGTAGATGTAGCTAGGTGTGAATTACAAGTAATTGGTGGTTTCAAATTAATCAGTGTGATCAAAAATGGTGTAGTCTTAAAGCAGCTGTTGGTCTGAATGTAGCTGGTCTTCATAACATAACTGGTGGTTTCAAAGTAGCCGATGGTCAAAAAGTGGCAAGTGCTTGACATGAGTGGTTGGTGGTTTCAAAGTAGTGGTCGAAAAGCAGCTGATGGTTAAAAAGTGGCCGGTGGTTTGGCCCTAAAAGAGCCAGGGGTGGGGACGGAATCCACCCCCCTCATAATTTTTCCGATATCTCGGCAGTGCATTGTTTTCAGGAGAATGTTCAGGAGCCTTAGAGTAACTCTTTGCAGTCATTTTGACATCAGTTTTGTGAAAATGGAACCTACCATTCTTGTACAGTGCCAATTTTTCAGAGACAGGAAGGCAAAAACTGTATTCTTTTTCTTCTGTGGTACTCAATGCATGCAGACTGGCACTTGCTTAGCCTTGAACTTCAGTTGATTGTAACAACAAAACCATGTGTCTGATTGACTTCAAACTTCACATTTGTAATGATAAGGAGTGTTTTTACATGTCTATTAAGTTTTAAAGAAATCGAGTATGGCACTGCAGAGTCCTTGGGGGAGGGGCGGAATCTGCCCCAACCTGGCTCTGAGAGGGGCCAAAATAACCAGGCTCTTACGGTTAAAAGTAGCCAGAGGTTGAAATGTGGCTAGTGGTGGTCAATAAGCGGCTGGTGAATTTTAAGTAGCTTGTGGTCAAAACCAAGCTTAAGGTTACAAGTTGCTTTAAAAATAGCCGTTAGTTTGAAAGTAGTTAGTGGTCAAAAGTAGTTGTGGTCTGAAAGAAGCTGTGGTTTAAAAGTAGCAAGTGGTTGAAAAATAGCTGGTTTTTAAGAATTGCTGGTGGTCAAAAAGTAACCAGTGATTTAAAAGTACTTGTGGTCTGGCATTTGTGAAATTCCCACAAGGATATGACTCTGGATTAGCTGGTTGGCATCCATAGTAACCTCCATACAGATAAAAAGTATCTTACCCGGCAAAGGGGGTGTCTTGAGTTTTGGCAGTGTCTGAATGTTCACCCCACCCAGGCACGGTGCTTCCCCTTCCTGGCATGTACTGGGGCTGGGACTTATCCACTGTCCCGATCTATCCTGACCCATGTAGCACTTACAGGCAAGGGATGTTCCTAGGATACACAAGAGGAAAGTTTATCAGCATTCAGTATGATGTACATGTAAGATGTACATGTAGAGTCAATGTGGCAGATCTCAGAGCAGCCAAACCCCAGGCAACACATCCCATGGTACCTTGCTCAATCAAAATCCTACGGTGGAAGTCAAGTCATTTCAAAGCCAGTGCAGCTACAGGCTCATGGCCAGCAAAGCCTATGTAGATTGTAGCCTAACCTTCAAAAAAAGGCAAAACTATTTGAAATGTGTTTGGTCACAGAGTACACAATTTAGACATAAAATCTTTCAAAGCACTAGGTTACACCCCCTTCAACTCCAAATTTCATCCCTCCCCAAATGTAAACACCCCCCCTATCCATCTCACTCTTCAGACAAACGTGCCTCTTTTCAGTGACATTGCCATAGCATTATGTAGTTAATCATTTCATGTTATTTCCTGAAATTAATGAAAATTTAAGAAAAGCAATTCACAGAAGTGGTTTTTCAAGTTTCTCTTCAATCCACACTAAAGGTGGATGCATTTGTGCCTTAAAGTGGCCAAATATAGGCTTTTAAACATCCAGAGGTATTTCCGGCTACCGTTACAACAAATTGCACATTTAACAAAATACGTACAGCTACAATATTACGGCAACAATCTTACCAGATGAGCTCACTATCAGGAAAGCTATTGTCATTATCACAATCATGATTGCACCTAGCAAGCCTTAAACCAATCCAAAGGAGCTGTATAACTTTATCGCACCAGGAAAGCCTCCAAAACTTGCATGAAAATGTGAGTCCACTAAGTTCCTTACTCAGCCAGAACAGTGTCTGCCACTGCAGCAAGCCCTTCTCCTGAATTATACTAAATGATCTTCTGCTCCTGGCATTCTAAACTGTATTTTTTCTACAGATTGCCATAGCAACCTTTTGGTCTGGTGACCAGAGGACCATACACAGATTTTCATTGGCTTAAAATGAAAACCAATCAATTAATGTTATCATTGCTGTTTCACAACTTCCATTCTTAATGGGCCTCGAGCTGGACCAAGAGAGGGCACTATTTCCATAGCAACGGAGGCTCCTTTGGTACGAGCTGCATATTGCTTCTGCTAGAGGTGCATTGTTCAGTTGTCACCGCAACCGGGGAATCCATTCATATTATTCAAAGGAATAACAGCTTTATGGTTGACAAAGCATGAAAGCATCATTCACTGATGAACCCTTTGAATCCACAAGATGTAAATTAAAAAATTTTAGCTAGATTTGCTGCTAGTGTAGCGATCAAAGTGCTTCTATTTCATCAAAACTGTACCGCTTGTATTGGAAATTGAAACCTAAAGAGGCCACAGAAAGACAGTGTGCAGACTTGATAACCATGGATTCTGATGCTACTTTTTCACCTGAAACACAAATTTATCTAAAATGTATTTCCCTTTTAAAACTGACAATTTTCACCCATGTCAGAATGGATGTCTGTCCATGTGTCCTGTAAAAACAAATCAATTACTCTCCTTCACAACCACTGAACAATACTCCATTGATTGAATTTGGCATATCCTTCAGAGATACATTTAAACATTTATTAAATACTAATATAATTCTTTCTTCACAAAGTTATTACAGCATTAAATACTCAGGCCAAGTTATCGTTACATGTATGTGTAGAACAGCCCCTGCAAATAAAATTCAGGTCAGTCTGTGGAGAGGAAACAAAGATTGAAAGGTTTCTTTCATAATCAGACAAAAGATGGCAGCATGACTTGTCCCACTGCCAAATTTGCAAATTAACTTCAGGTTCTCAAAACCAAGCTTTTAGCCAACGCCACAAAAATTGCAAACTCGTACCAAACTTAGTAGTTAATTCCTTACCCTACAGATGGTGTTTGAAACCAAATGCTCAGAAAACTTGATACAATTATCAGAAAATAACAAAAGCTGTAATTATTCTTGCAAGGTCATACCTGTCACCAATACTTAACACTTAACACAGACCATGCATCTTTAAACAAGGCAATTATATCAATTATTTGGCTGATATACTTCACATATTTCTAAGAGAAAAATCCTGATTCAATTCTCTCTGAAATTACTGCCTTTGCTGCAAGCAATAGAAATTTGAAGCATAATTGCCTGATACAGTTCGAGTTAAGCCAAGTTCGTCTAGGATTACAATGCCATTGCTAAAAACAATCCATTTTTTTTTTTAAAAAACAGGCATTATCCTCAACAATCTACTATGGACACATGTAGTGTACAATGAAGAAATTCATCCGTGAAGAACTCAAATCCATACTTTGACTCTGATGGATAGTAATAACCCTAACCCTTCTGATATCACGTGAAAATATTAAACAAACTTCTCAAATTTTTACCAGGTAATATGAGCAAATTTCTTACTAAACACAAGCCTCTCCGAAATTTTTTACAACACTTTTCGGCAGAGTGAATTAAATCTGCTTCAGAAAACCTCGTTCATATTAAAAAAGTTTTGTTTCAATGGGTTACCATCATAAACTGCACAAATTTTATAAATCCAAGCAATATTGACACAGATGTTACATCAATAGTCGGTTTTAATAATGCACATCAGTCTCTCAGTACGATGTAAACTATTCATTATTTTGGCAATCACATTCTAATTGGGTGAACCTTTTGGCCAGCACCAACACAACGTGAGCCACATAGTAGCTGTACATGGTGTCAAATATACACGTACATGTATGCCACTTCATACAGATACTTACGTGTAAATAGTGATCAGTCTGACTAGGGATCCATGGGAGTTGCAAAACAAATTATCAATGCTGTTTAAAAATCATAGATGTACATATATTTTGAAATTCAGAGAAATGTATTTATGCTGTGGGAAAAACGGAAGCACTATGACATGCATTAATATAAACTATCAAGACAAGTGAATATAATTATAACATCCTTACAGCCATATTTCATTGATATATTAATCACCTTACGCTACACGACCACCATGTGATTGGTCAATTCTAAAGTGAAGATGGTTTAAGCATATAGATGTGCATTTTAAAAATGGCTGTCCACTATTAAAAAGCCAAACATTCTATTGCCGTCTCCAAGTATATTTGGATGCCCTGCTCAAGTATAACAACCTATTTCAATCATTAAGTGTTGTTCTGTGTACAATGTACAATGCTTTGCAACAAAACAATTGAGATTGCTTAGACTAATAAGTATAGAAACTATACAAACTAAAATATAAAGGAAATATCAAAAATAGAACAAAATATGAATAGTTTAATGGCAGATATCCATTACTGGGATTTTGTAAAAATTCATTTCGAAGTGATAAATCCCTATGGGTCTGTGGAATTTGTGCATAAACAGAAAAAGTGCAAATAAAGTAAAAAGTAGCACCATTCACAGATACCGCTGTGCTGAGCGAATAGAGGGATATGCTCGCATGGTGCTACCAGAAACTGTTTAACTTGCTACTTTCACCAGGAAAAGCTTCACAGCTCAAGAAAGGGTACCTTGTTACTAGGTGCTATGTCCCCAAGGACACCAAGGGAACCTGCTTACATGCATTTAACTTGGAGAACAAGTCATTTCAGGACAGAATGCCCAAACCAATAGGGTCTTTGCGTGGGTACCAGGTACAATATATATATTGACAGCAATGGTGTTTATGTTGGCGCACCTTTTCTCTTTGTCCCTTGTAATGGGGGACATGTGGTCAGATTCCTCATTAAAGATACACAGAATGTCAGTTTGATCTTTAGTGGAAAAGTAACTATGACTTTGTACACAAAATATTATAAGCACTGCTGTCAACTGCCACGAAGTAAAAATGGTAATTTTTCTCTTTTTTTTTTAATTCATGTTTATTCTTGTGGAGCTTATTGCTCAAAAACAGCATTTCTGGAAAAATATAATTAAAAACTGGCACTGACAGCTGTGTGAACTGTGAAAAATGCTTTACTTTGTGTAATACAAAACAATTTGCCATCTGACGTACACACTGCACGTACAAGGGCAATTCTAGATCAAGTTGAATGGGGGAATGTGTCCCCAAATTGGCGAATCGGCAAATAATTTTTAATGGGGTGCTGTTGAAAATGCACAGAAATGAACAGTACGTAACAGTCAGTCACAAGATTCTTTTGCAATGCTACTGACAAAAGAGGGTTTGCATGGCTGCCATCTTGCAGGACCGTGCTTTTGTTCCACAGGGTGTGCACAAAGGAGGTTTCCCAATGGAACAAAACAATTGCCATGCAAGATGGCTTCAATGCAAGCCTCTATAATAATGATTTGTTGACAAAAATGTACAAATCTGTAGAAGGATGTCACATCCCTATCTTCCCTCTAGCAAAAACCCTTGATGTACTTCACACTTTTTTTTAGCCAGTGAAGGTGATCTTGCAAACTCAATTACACATTTTCTGGCACATTTTCTTTGGCAGCAACTCTGTTCTTGTACGTTGGCTTCTTGTAACTGAAACAGGACAACCAAACAACAAAAGACAGAAGATGAAAGGATCTGTTATGGTGTAGTGTCTAAATGATAATTGTATTAATAATTGATAAGAGATATTTTAGTTTAATTTAGTTTTTGAGATGCAATGTTCAAAAATTTCAACTTTCCACAACACTTTTCAGTCAAGTCTGCTTTTTGTTAGTTGCAGTAGTTTGAACAAAAATAACACTGACGGTCTACAATGCTTGAGGAATTATGAATAACTAATGGCTATATTTTAACAAAATATTTGCTGAAAATGAGATTTGCATGAAATGTTCACCAATGAAAGCTTGTATCATCCAACATGAACACTAGTTACCAGGTGAACTAGCAAGGTGACAAGCTAAAAGCGGACTCTTAAAAATTGTTATTCAGCTGAGGTGGTGTGTACCTTTGCAACAGATTTCACAGATAGGAGCAACCTGAAAGGGTATTCTTGACATTTTAATTCTTCAAGAAAAAAACACTGTTTGAGCAAGAGTTTGGTAAATTTCCACAGCTTTGTTGCAAATTCAGCAAACTTGCCAATGACTCTGTGTGTTGCTCACACTGTTTGTGCAAGACTTTGTTACATAGCAACAGCTTTGTTGCAAATTCATCAAACTTGCCAATGACTCTGTGTGTTGCTTTGCAGATTGTGGATTTTCACTTTCCATATGATCTATTTTTAGTTCGCCAAACATTTTCTATGGTTTGTTATTGAGACATTTAATTCCCAAATTGCCTCTCTCTAGGTCAATGTTGAGTTCCTGCTAAGCAGAAGCATGAAAATAAACAGGATGCTTCGAAGATTTTATAACTGTTTTGTGGTAATGGGTACTTACAACTTCAAGAAGAGGGATGATAGCACCACAGAGACAGAGGACATTGCCATGGCAGCGGAGGCCATCCAGGGCCTCAGGAGCAGACCCACAGGAGCCAGCACTCCTGGGGAGGAAAAAAAAGGTTGTCCGAATTAAGTAAGAGGCTGATGACAAATTCATAACCTAACCACCATGCAGGAAGCCATCTTTATACATAATGCATTTGTAACAATCTGTGAAGTGAACAACTGCAATTGTTTGATAGTTGAAACAAAAGAAACCTGGTGATATTGCAAGGAAAGGAAAAAGAAAGAGTTAGGAAAAATTCATATAGATTTCAAAACTTTTTTACAGTCCCCAAACTCATCGCTGACAGCATTAGAGGCATGGACTGTACACTGTAAAATCAAAGACAGGCTGAACTTTTAGTGGAAATATTGATATCTATTTACTAATTATTTACTTATATTTACTAATTTACTAAAGGTGCCTGTGTAAGTCCTTTCAATTTTAAGGTCTCAGAGCTTGCCTTTGTGGTGATCAAGTGAAGCACTTAACAATTGTTGCCTGCAGTGTAGGGGTCCATGGTGTTTTGTACACCCGAGGGGGCAAATGGCACTCAAAGGCAAAGCCGAGGGTGCCATTTGCCCCTGAGGGTGTACAAAACCCATGGACCCCCTCACAGCAGGCAACAATTGTTTTGTTATATACCATGGTCATAGATTTCATCAGAACGCTCTTACATGTATACATGTATCTGTAATATATGCATATTTTATTACCAGATAAATTAAAACACTTTGACAAATTGAAACATGTGAACAGTATATTAGATATAAATTTCACGGAAAATTATTGATTGTGATGAAATTGTTGACTGATTTTTTTTTTTTTTGGCCGGGCGGGGGGTGAGAAATATAGGATTCATAACAAACTTTAACAGAGAAATTTGTAACCCATAAAGCATAAATATAGGACTTATAACAAACTTTAACAGAGAAGTCTGTAACCCATAAAGCATAAATATAGGATTTATAACAAACTTTAACAGAGAAATCTGTAACCCATAAAACACTGGGGTTTTTGTCAAGTGGTTGAATTTCAAGACATTATTTACACCAAATGGTGTTGAAAAGTATTGACAAGATTGAAGAGCAGATGAGAAGATACAATGGCATGAGCATTTTATATAAACAGCAATGGCGATAGCACCCAAAGCAGTGATCACAGCATACTCGAAGCTGTGCCACTGCGGCTGTCAACCCTCGTACCCAAGGTTACACAATTACAAAGTAGACACAATACCTCGACTCTAGGAAAGATCACCGTGATCCATCATTTTTTGCGGCCCGGACACATACCCAGTGCCCACAATGCATGAATGATACAAGCGGGCGTGTAACATATGATCACGTGATCAATTCGTGCCCGATAAAAATTCACAATCTATGACTATGGTATAACAAAACCATTCTGTACGACCAGACATGCATGTGTGCATTGGCTGACCTATACAGGACACTCCCACTATATAGGCCATGTCAGCAGTTTTCCTTTGAATGGGACTTAAACTTTTCTTGGCCATGCCATTATTCTCAGTCAGAGGTGTATATATTTCATGTTAACCCTAACACTCCTCAGTCCTCCAACAGGTGAAGGATTGAGGAGGGTTAGGGTTAATGAAAGCAAATGCTTCTTTCATCGGGCAAGTGTGGATGACTTTTTTGTAAAAAAAAAGTACACCTTAACTGATACGTAGCTTTGGCAATAAACCTAAATGATTATGCTGGTAAAGACATTTTCTGTTTTTCTTTTCTTTTTTTCTTGTTACAAATTATTCATCAACACATGCATATTAAAAAAAACCATTAATTTGTCAATGCTACAAAAACAAAAAGGCCACATTAACTCGATGGGGACAATGTTTCTTCAGAACTTGATCTAGTACTGCATACAGTGCATTGATCTATAGTGCTTCATGGTATGCAACTGCCCCTTCAGCTAGCAGCCATAATAACCGTTGGGCAATTTGGCTTTTGGCAGAAATCGCCCAAGGGCTTCCATCTAGTTTTCTTAATTTTGCACCCTGCAAACATTCTCGGAATTGGTTCTAATTTCACGCATTGAAGTCACAATTCAATCCTGAACCGGCTTCAAATTTCCCTGGCAAATGCAACTGGGAAAGTTATCATAACAACATTAATGAATTCAAGGAGTAACTCGCCACTGCAGGCAGATTAGGAGAAAATATCCCCTCTCTACGTCATCACCATACATCACGTGAAAACTTGATATGAAGTGTATAAAATTGACTCCATGGAAATTGCACAGTGCTCTTTTATTATGTTGACCCCCCCAAAAAAGAAAGAGCGTGCAAAATATGGTACTCAGTAAAAACCATTTACATTCACTGTCGATTGAAATCAATTAAGCAGGACTTACCAGCAGCGATAGGGATGCCCACGGCATTGTACACGATAGCAAAGAAAAAGTTGATGTAGATTCGGCGAACAGTGCACTTGGATAAGTCAATGGCGGCTGCCACATCCAAGAGATTATTCTGCAAATACAAGATTTAAAAAGTTATTACTTTATTTTTTTCCATCAGTTTTTGAGTCCCCTTTCTGACGATGACAATGCAGTAACAAGTCCAACATTCATGAAGAACTACTCCGATGTAACTTTGAAAGGTACCAAAATATAAGTCTCGATTAACATAATACAATCAAGTTCCATATATAACACAATTTGAGGATTATTTTCTGGAAAAAGTCTGGCAACCTGTCGTGCAACTTTTCCACCGAGAGTAATGAACTATTCATGAAGATTGGATTAGTCATCTGAGGGGACAAATTACCACAGCTGAGCTTCATCATGTTTTAATATATATGTCCTTTGCTAATGCAAATATTAGTATTTGCTGTGCTACATATCAAATATTACCAATTTACCAAATTACCTGATCCCAAACATTCATTGACAGCATTTGCAAATATATGAGTTTGCAAATAAATACATGTAATTGGTTGAGCTTTGCTATAGATCATTAATTTTTTTTAACATCAATGTATTTCTTCTGTCTTTCAGTATTTTAGAGTTAGATCACATGCATCAGGTTGAGTTTGTCCTTCAAAATAATAATATGATATTAAAAGGAGGGTTTCCAATCAACATCTGGCTTTGATATTTAAAATGCTAGCTTAGCTTGTTTAGTGTTTACGAATGCTTCAAAGTCACTTTTGTTACAACACTTTTTAACAAATCAAACTTTCCCAACATAACTTGAAACAATTTCTAAAAACTGTAATTTTCAACATAAATTGTGCACGCTCCCCAGCTTTCAGAAGTTCTAAGAGACAACTTATCTGGCAATCAATCAAACCCGATGGACAAGAATTTTTGACACTGACCTTGATGAGGACAATATCTCCTGCCTCCATGGCAACATCTGTGCCCGTTCCTATGGCAATACCCACATCCGCTTTGACCAGGGCTGGCGAGTCGTTCACCCCGTCGCCCACCATGGCCACCTTGCGACCTTCCAGCTGGATCTCTTCCACTTTTTCGACTTTGTTCTTGGGCAGGACCTGAGCAAAAACCTTGGTGATGCCAACCTGGGGAGGAGGAGGAGGTCAGTGTGAGGTCAAAGGAAGCATTGCTCAGACCCTGTGATAACTTTCAAACATGCCATGTGTATCCAGTGAAAACTTATTCTGAGAATTTTCATTACCGATTTTTAAGGGTCATCCGTTTCAAGTTACTCCTTTTCAAGAGCCTACAAAATGTTCACTATATGAGGGGTGGTGTTTACAACACAAGTACGCTTTTGTAACCATGGAAAAAGGTTAATTGGCCATTTTGTGCTTTCTTGCAGATCCTTTTGAGAGGGGCCAGGGGTCGAGGAATGAGTACATTTTGAACATTTATGAACAAGTTGATGTGTGCATCAATCTAACTTGACCAAAAAAAGTTACGGGCTGATGCCACATTTCACAATTCTTGGAGACTCAGAAAA